>JAGKTI010018864.1:0-17392 GCA_018397915.1 Birgus latro | reverse complement strand
TAAGTCATTAACCGAGCCATAAACCTCCTTGTACCTTATTTGTCTCAGAGTCAAGTTTGACAACCAGCTGAAAGTTTTTCTGATAGAAAATCGAGGTGCCGTGGACGATAATCACTTGTAGCGTATGAGATTGCACATGACACACACATATGATCAACAGCAGTCGTGGAATTTCCTCCTTAATTTCATTTAAATACCATTATTAACATTGGTCATCACTGGTGCACGGTTAGTCCAGACTGCTAACAGTTCTACAAGGCTAGATTGTTATTTTTTAAAGACACTTTTATGCAAGTGCATCAGCACTGCACTCGCTGAGTTCAGTCATACCGAAAAATGTCACTACAACTTTCTTCTTTTTATCTGAACAGTATCTAATGACAATACATAATACATTTGTCGCAGAAATGACTTTACTTTCATCAGTCAATAGGCTAAGCTTCCTTTCACATTATATCAGCTCTCAGCTAGTTGATGAAGTGAGGAGGAACCAAATTATAGACCACAGCACTACACTTAGATCTTTAAAGTTTCATAATACATCCTTTGCTGTCACTGAAATACATATTTGCACACCTCTGACAAGTGGTCTGCTGCTCTTAATGTACAATGTTCTGCTATGAATAGAGCTACTCATCCCTAAGATTTTCTGGTGTCATTGCTCAGTTTTTCAAATGGAATAACTCTTTGTTTGCTCAAAAGTATATAAATGTTTATTGTCCTTTCTTGTGTTTGATAATGTTGCGGTGCTTTTCAACGTCACTTACGGTAGTTTTGCATTCAAGGAACACTTGCAACAGTTGCAATAGCTCAAGGTTTTGTCACATTTTAGTCTATTAAGCCACGTATTATATGTGGAATCGTTAAGACACTCAGCTTAAAATTGCTTGCCATACTTCTTGCTCATTTCAAATAAATAAGATACATGAAGGAGACATGACGGTCAAAACATCGTTCATCAAGAAAGGCTAGATGCAGTCTGTGAGTGAGTGTAGGGCGAAGACGCTGTACCTCAACTGAGAAATCTAACAGGAACGGAACAGGATGGTCATTGTGACTGGTACAGTACAAGTATGTCCAGGACAGGAACAGTCACTATTTCATTCATATCACCATTTTTCATTTGGCTGATTTTCTTGAATTATTTGATCTTATATTACTATGGTAAAAAAAAAAAAAAAAAGACAAACATGTCACCAAGCAATAGGGAAAGTAGCTAAAATGTTAAGTCGCTAAATGGCAGAAAACGTAGGTGAGCAACTTTAAAATTCGCAAATCTAGCGAAAAATTCGCCATGTTGGCAACCCTGTACCTTATGGTAAAGTACAGTGGACTTTTACTGCAACAAATAATGGTTTTGTAGGCATATGAAAAAAGTGCTGGGTTTGTTGCCATACTTTGGGCCAAAGGAAAACTGTAGTGCATACACTAACCTGTCTCAGGCTACAACTCCAAAGTGTCCTCCCACCCATTCACCTACTTCCCTCGGGGACCTGTTTCTGCACTGGCAAACGTTCACCCATGGACCTATTTTCCCCAAAAACCTATTTTCCCCAGGGATGTTTTCACCATGATTATGTTTTTTGCCATGCACCAATTTTCACCATGAACCTATTTTCCCCATTGACATTTTCTCCACGATCGTATCATCCACTATGGACTTACTTTCCTCCCACTGACTTATTTTTCTCCATGGACTTATCATAATATTTTCCCTTGTGGACTTGATCTCTCTCCACGAGGTTAAACTAAATCTCTATGTGAACCTATTTTCTCCCATGGTCGTATTTCCATAGAGGACCCACTTTTATGATTAGAATTATTATCCTTTTTTGGGATCGATGACATCCCCGTTGATAAACTCAAAGACACAGGGAGGCTGACTGTAACTGTAGATCGCTGAAGCACAGTATAAAGTCGTGAGGCATCGTATGGCTCGAACTTGACGCTGTCACCAATATCGATGAATGTAGCCGAGGGTTTTGAATGGACGGAGAGATTGTAGGTGTATCGTAGATTAGGCTTCCCTCTATCACCAGTGGAGTATAGTGTGGGCTGCTGCTTAGTAAAATGGTGCATCATCGAGTACAGTGAATAGGCAGGTCTCTCTCTCCCTCACCTTCCCTCTTCTGTGTATTGTAATTGAGGTAGGTTACAGAGCACTCTCGGGTAATGGAGTTTATTGTACAGAGTTATATCGAAATGTGATTGACAACGCAATGTAGCGTGATGGCAAACCTCCTAACTGACCCTGTTTCCTGCCTTCTGCCTTCGATCATACTCTCGGGCTCTCTGTCTGTATGATCTCCAAAATCTGAAGATATATACGGCTCCGTGGGGATGTAGTGCCGCGTAGATTTCCATGATTACCTTCTATGATGTCAGGTAACTGGCTTAGTCTGGTTAACCTGCTCATATGAAGTTCTTGTATCGTCTGGACTACAAAGAAATTGTTTCAGATACATCATGTGTTAAGGCATTCTTGACGGTCTGGGTCAACAGGATTGTGGATTTACATCATGTGGATTGACATTCATAGTGAGAAGCTGTGTATGTTTCCAGCAGACACTGCATACTGCCCATTGTGATATGAGATCTATTCTAGGGCCAATAATGCCTAGAATGGGATGATTTCCTCAGAAACCATTTTTCCATGTGCCTATTTCTGAATGTGGTCATATTGCTGCCTAGGACCTATTCACTCCATGATCCTATTACCCATGGACCAATTTTTCCACTACCCCCTCCCCAACAGCCACATACCCGCAGCCTCATCCAGTGCTGTCTGACTCGTAAGTTGCATTAGTTTTGAATTGTGCATAAATGATGTCATATTTCTTGTGATTATAATTCTACTTACGGCTTTCAAGTGTTAGTGGACTTCGCAGAACGAACTTGGAGAGGAGAAGTTCGTAATAATCATCATCATCATCATCCAGACCTCCCTTCCCACCTCAGGGCAGGGTGAGGAGTAGCAACGACCATACAGCCTAAATTTGCCCTATCCAATGGGCCACGCTTCCTTTCGCTCTTCATTCAAGCCCCTAGAATCCTGGCTCTATCAGATACGCCAAAAACATTCACCACGTTTTGTAGCTTCATATAAACATATCCGATAAAGTCAATTCGGACGCTGCCACGTTAAAAAGGGGCGCCAAATCCCTGATCATGCATTTCTTCTCACAACATTCATCCAGCCACCTAGTCTCTTGTCAGTTCTCTAGCCTCACCGACTTCCATACCTCTCTTCCTCACACATTCATCCACCATATCTCTCCACCTTCTCCTTGACCTACTTCGACTCCTCCCTCCTTCAAATTCGCTCAGATATACCTTTTTTCTCCACTCTATTGTTATCCATTCTCTCTACATAACCATACCATCTCAGTACACTCCCTTCGATTCTGGTGTACACTGACTTCCTCACCCCACATCTTTCACAAATCACATTATTTCGTGTCCTATCCACCTTCTGTACTCAACATACATTCCTCAGCAGTCCCATCTCCACTGCTCTTACTCTTGACTTTTCATTTCCATGCCACACCATAGTCTAATGTCCATATGTTAAAGTTGGCACTAACACTCCTTCATGTAAGCCTCGTGCAGCTACAACACTCAAGCCTATGTTTCTTATCAAGGCCTTCATTGCACCAGCTACTTTTCTTCCTTGTGTCACTCTGCTTTCAACTTCTTTTGCACATTTTCCCCTCTTTTCTATCACTGTAGCCAGGTATTTGAACTCTCTCACCAATTCCAGTCTCTCTCCATTCACTGTGACATCGCACTGGGAGTCACCTTCTCTTTCAGTAACCATCACTTTACTCGTTTCTACATTTACTCTCAAGGCACGACGCTCACAGACATCAGCAAAACTCTGCACTGGTCTACCAAGTTCTTGTCCGGTATTCGCAAACAGTATGCATTATCGGCATACAACAAATTTGAGATATTCCATCTACCACCATTCATTACCAACGCCATTTCTCTCTCCATTACTCGTGTTTTTACTTCTCTCATCACCCCATCCATATATATACTTAACAACCATGGGGACATCACATAACATTGCCGCACGCCCACACCGATCGTGAACCATTCACTTAGATGTCCATTAACCTTTACACATGCTTCACTACCATCATAAAAACTCTTGAAGGCACCTAGTAGCTTAACATCTAGTACTTGCGCAGAACTTTCCACAATCCTTCTCTGTCTACTTTGCCGTAGGCTTTTTCCAGGTCCATGAATGCTTTAAACACCTTATGGTCCTTCTCACAAGCCTTCTCTGTTACCTGTCTCACTACATATATTTGATCCACACGTCCTCTGCCACTCCTAAAGCCACCCTGTTCATCACTCACTATGACTTCTGATATCTCTCTTACTTTCTTTTTAATAATTCTTCCATATACCTTCTCTACCACACTCAATAAACTTATGCCACGATAATTATTGCACTCACTTCGCTCACCTTTATTTTTGTACAGGGGTACAGTCACAGCCTTTTTCCTCTCTGCTGGCACAGTTTCACTCATCCATGCCTTCTTACATATCTCCAACAAACACTTCATTCCACTCTCTCCACCACACTTAATCATCTCTGCATACCCCTCCTCAATCCCAGCTGCTTTCTCATTTTTCAGTCGCTTCACAGTACTCTTCACCTGTGCAAGTGTCACGTCTGCCGGCACTGCATTCCTTCTCTGCACATCCCCAAAACCAATCATGTTTACAGCCGCTCTGCTCTCTCTGTTCCCATTCATCAGGCTTTCAAAATATTCTTTCCATCTGGTCCTTACTTCATCCCCTTGGGTTAATAATCTACCACCTACATCCTTCACACCATCACATTTCTCTCCACTTTCACTTCTACATTTCTGCACCTCTTTCCAGAATAACTTCCTATTTTCAGAGTAGTTTGCATTCATTTTTCTTCCAAGCTGATCATTTACCTCCTTCTTTTTCCTCTTCACTATTCTCTTTACATGTTTCTTGCTCTCAGTATATTCAGTTCTTATATCAACTGAACCCCTATTCTGTTACCACTTTAGCCACTTCATCCTTTTTTCGTCTACCGCTCTCTTAACCTCATCATCTCACCATGCCGTACCTTTCTTCTTTGTTGTTACTCTTGCCACAGCACACACCGATTTAGCATTCCTAACCAAGCAGTCCCTATGTGTATTCCACAGGCTGTCCAGATCCATTTCATTCCAATTTACTGATGCTAACTCCTTCTCTGCTTTGGTCCTGTAATCATCTGCCATTTCTTTGATCCTCAGCTTCTCAACTTTCAGTCTTTCTCCCTGACTGCTTCTTTCTCTCCTGGTCCACCTCACTCCTCTCAGCTTGATCTTGCATACCACAATGATATGATCTGACAGACCCCCACTTCGTCCTCTCACCGCCCGTGTATCAACAACTATTCCCATCGTCGACCTCTCTACGAGCACGTAATCAATCAGGCTTCTTTCAGCACGATCCCCGTTCCCTCTATACTATCTATATTTATGTGCCTTTTTGTGTTTGAAATACGAGTTACAAATGTGCAACCTCCTCTCCTGACACATATCTTTTAGTCACTTCCCATTGTCATTTTCTCCTGGTACTCCATAACAACCCATTATGTCATCCTCAGGACCATTCCTACTCTTCCATTCATATCCCCCATTACAATCACTTTATAGCTCCTGGGCATTTCTCCCACTACTTCATCCAGCTCACCCCAAATCCAGTCTTTCTCTCTCTCACTCCTGTCCTCACGCAGTGCATATGCTACAATCACCACGGCTTTCAGCTTCTCAGATTTGAACCTGACATGCATACACCTCGAGCTGACACATTTGTAGTCTCTCATTCCACTCTGCCACACCTCATTCATCAACAAAGCAACTCCTTCCTTGCATCTTCCTAGCCCATTCATTCCCGATCATACACACTTCAAACCTTCCCGCTCCTCCACTTCACACCCTTTCATCTTCGTCTTACAGAATGTCATCACGGCATATCTCGCGCTTTTGAACATTCACCACTTCCACCCTCTTGCTCTCCTCATTTACACCTCTTACATTCCAATGGCCATGCGAATCTGTCCATTTGGTTGGGGCCCCGGGCAGGTATTGGACCCTCCGGGGCTCTCTGAAACGACTGCCATGAATAAAGTGATTTTGGATAGGGGAATCTGGGGGACACTTAACCCTGCCCAAAAAAAAAAAAAAACGGTTAAATGGTTACCACCCAGCGTAGTAAATGGTTTCCTGGGAACAGGAAACAATTTGACTTGTCACTCAGTGTAGAGATCATATGTCATCTCTACAGTGAGTGAGTTGGTGATGGGCACCCCCATCCGCTATCATCATCATCATCATCATAATAATAATAATAATTGTAATTGTTGTTATGATAATAATAATAATAATAATAATTATTATTATTATTATTATTATTATTATTTCCATCTTTCGTTAAAAAGAGGGTGTTCGTAAAACGAGGAATTACACTGAAAACCTCTTACACAACCCTGTCCCCCAACCTCTCCTGAGACCCTCTTAATTACACCGCAGCCCCAGCCGGTAATTACAGGTGGTGGTCGCGCTTTGGAGTGGAGATGACCTTGTTCGTGGAGTGCTGCTATCAGTGGTGGCCAGGCTTAAGTGCTGCTTTATTCAGTAGTGCCATTAGCAGCAGGCAGAATACTACTACTCTCGACCAGCCACTGGTGGGAAAAGACTGTCAAATTCTGTGATGGTCCCCAACCCGGATTGATAGGAAGGATTGGCGTCAAGAAGGGGCTCAGGCCGTAAAAACGGGCCAAAACTCAAACCAAACACATCATTCCAGTAATCATATTTCCTGGTTAAGAATAATGTTTTTAGCCTAATAACTTTTATTCTGTGGCAACCACTAAATAAATTTGTCCATGTTTATATTCCTTGTGTGGATTGTTTAAGCGATTATTTTCCCTAAAGGACGTGTGATTCGAAACAATTTCCATTTAACTACTATGGAAGTGTGTGTGTGTGTGTGTGTGTGTGTGTGTGTGTAAAACTAGCCGGATAGATACAGAAAGGAAATCATGAAAGTTAAAATGGTCTATGGGTAGCTATATGTAGATCTTGACCAATAAGTTTACTTAAGAAGACACACAGATCGCATTACATAGATAAATACATAGTTATGATGTATATAGATCGACATAATATATACAGACAAACAGGCACGGACAAATAGATAATATATTGATATAAGTTTTTCCAATTCCGCGCGTATCTCATCTGTAATCATCATGATCATCATCATCATCATGATTATCATGATCATCATCATCATCATGATTATCATGATCATCATTATCATCATCATCATCATCATCATCTACCATTTATCATCCATCATCTCTCATCCATTTTCATCACATATCATCTATCATTCTTTCACAACCTCCTCCTCCTCCTCCTCCCCCTCCTCCTTAGCTTCATCATCATTATCCATCAGGACCAGCCATCATCATCATCCATCATCATCACACAACATGTCTCATCATCATCATCATCATCATCAGCATCATTATCCATTAGTACCAGCCATCATCATCATACATCATCCATCATCCGTCAACATCCATCATCATCATCACCCATCATCCATAATCATCATCCATCGCCAACATCCATAATTTTCTTCCATTATCAAAATCCAATATTACGATCCATCATCTCTCATCCATTACCTGTCCTCACCATCTATCATCATCCATCATCCCCATTCATCATCCCCCAACTGTCAGCCATCATCACAATCCATCATCCATCATCGCCACGCATCAAGTTTAACTGTTATCTACAATCCACCATCTATCATCATACATCGTCATCATCATCAATTCTGATCGATCAACCATTATCATCATCATCATCATCATCCATCATCAGTCAGTCATCCATCATACATCATCTGTCTTCCATCATCCTTTATCTAAGGTCACCCATCAATCATCGTCATCACCTCTCATCCATCAACCATCATCATCATCATCATCCATCATCTATCATCCCTCGTCCATAATCTATCATATCATCAGTCATCAATCTTGGATTATCCTTCATATTACCGCCAAGGAGGATAAATTTTAGCCCGCGTTAGTTTGTTTTCTGTCAGTTAACACGATTACCCAAACTATTATGAATGGATTTTAATGAAGTTTTGTGGAAGGAAGAAATGATGACATTTTGAGGCAAAACCGGATGCGGAGCAAATCTACAAAAGTTTTCAATAAGTTTCAACGAAAGTTTGTGAAAAGGTGAGCCATGGACAGAGAGGGCATTGAATAAATTTTGGGGCGGATCCGGATCCTTTTTAATGGCAATGACATTGGCGAAGGTATGCGCTCTCTGAGTGTTATAGTTCATCATCTATCATCGTCATCATCATCAACAACAACACTCGCATCCTCATTCTCATTATCATCACGCATAATCATTCATTATCATCATCATCATCTATAAGCCATCATCATCATCATCTATTGTTATAATCCATCATCTATTATCCAATATCCTTCATCTATCATTAGCCATCTCTCATCATCATCCATCGTCTATCTCCCGTCATCTATCTTCATCGTCTGTCATCTGACATATATCATCATCATTCGTCATCAGATCCATCACGTATAATCCATTATCACTATCAATTATCGACCATCTTCGTCTGTCATCTTAATCATCGATCATTATCACCCATCCACCTCCTCAGTCTTCCATCATCATCATCCCATAGCTATTATCCACCATCATCATTCATGATTCATTATCGTCATCCATCATTCATCATCATCATCCGCTCCGTCATCCATCGTCAACCATCATCTTGTACATCAACCATGATCACCCATATTTTATCGTCTATCAACATCATCCATCATCATCGTCTATCATCTATCTTCATTATCTGCCATCCAATGTACAGTCAGGGAAAGTTCCGCATTACCCACTGTTCGGAGCATTGGTGGTCGACGAATAGTCACGAAGCAGCAGTCAGATCAAATGTGTCTGGTAATTGTGAGTGGGAGAGAGGGTGGCCGGAGGTGGGAGGGTTTGGAGAGTTGCTCACGTCGCAGTATCAACTGCCAATGATGATAATGCGTCTGTGTCTGGTAATTGTGAGTGGGAGAGAGGGTGGCCGGAGGTGGGAGGGTTTGGAGAGTTGCACACTTAGCCCTTAAATTAACCACCAAAAGGCATAACGTAAAGCTCACAAGAAAACTAACTTAACTTTACTGTACACTATAACATACACGCACCAAAGAAGATACCAGAAATCGTTTTAGAAAAGGGGAAATGCACACATAGCTCTGCGTAATACAAATATAAACCAGGTACTCTTACCTAACCATATCTCAACTCAGTGGAGCCTGTGTTACAATCAGCACTATACTCACTGATCACAGATACCAGAGTGGCTTGGAGACGGTAAATCCAAGTATAAATCACACACAAGTATAGGTGAGAGAAGTGAATAAATTATACAAGTGTAGATGGAGTAGTGAATAAACTAATTATGGTGCAAAACAGTGTCTTTTTTACTCAACGTCACGTATTGAGCAACGAGAAACTATGATGGAAAATGTAATAAGATGTGACAAACAATGTACGTGGCTGTAACAATGACGTATGAGTATGTCTCTTGAAAGTGACTTTAACCCGTCAAGTCCAGACCGATTTCCAGCCTACGATACCCCAAAATGCCAAGCATTTTTGGAAATTTTTTTACCTGGCACAAACCTTCGCTTTTGGTGAGAAACATTGAAAATTCATAGAGAAATTGCGATCCTGTGCTTAACAAGGTTGATACAGGTATCATGCAACCTTACATTTTCCTTCTTCTTCAGGGTACCTGGCTAAAGAAAACGAACTATGGAAGGGTTAACTAATTCAAGCCACTTTCAGTTACGTATTTATTTATGTATTTGGTACGAATTTATGTGTAGTAACAGACTATATAGGTTTTTACACATTTATATAGGCAATAGAAGCATTGTTCAGTCACCAAACACATCCACATATGGCACCTTCATTTATGACATTACCACCTCATCGCTTCTGTTTGTTTCTTGCTCTAGCTTCTTTATTTCTTTGTCCTCCACCTCAGGAATCACTTTCACCGTGAATTTCGTCATTGGAGAGACCGTGGGGCAACATACCTTTACTGAACAGCTGACTGCTAACAGGTGAATTGCCCAGTGTGGGCGGGAGGGGGATAGGGGGGGTGAGGTGGGGCCAGGCAGTATCCTCGCTTGACAGCAGGTAGAGGAAGGACTCCCACATGTGCCTACCAAAAATCACCCATGAAACTTGAAAATTGTGCAAATTATGACCCTTGCAATTGCGCAACATACCCGTATGTCGATGGGCGTAGCTGTGACAAAACATCGTGACGTACCCATACGTCGATGGGATTCCTCGGGTTGAAAGTGAAGCTCTCTGCTGAGTCCAGGGCTTATAAGAAGTCGTTTCTCCGCCTCTTTCGGACATTTAGCAATTTGGCTGACTGGAATACAATCTCCAGCCACTCTTCAATAACAGACCCACGAATGACCCATAGGAGCCTTACTCAGCTCACCCATAGCCAGTAACAAGCCATCAACAAAGTCAGAAGAAGATTTGGCATATTATGATTGGTAGTTACTCTGGAAATACTCTCCACCACTCTTAGGCTACGCCTACTTTCTCACGGGCATGAGTAGTTGAACTGGGAAATATGATCTTTGTGTTAATCTCCTTGTATCTGTTTCTACTGAACCTTTTAACACTGAATAAACACAGCCAGGTAGGACTTGACCATTTTGTCCGACCCACCAGGTCAGAAAACGATAAGTAAAGATTGATTGATTGCTTAGCGGCTCGTTTTATCTGTACACTTATTATCTCCTCCTATTTCTATCTCACAACTGGGGTAGCTATGCCAGTAACTTCTCCCTTCCTGAGGAAGAAATTTCCCAAGGGAAATTTCTGGACGCTGTACAAATTAAGTTCTCAACAGGTAATCTGCTAACACATTTCTGTCACCATGAACATGTCTCACCTCAAGGGAGTATTCTCGCAAGAATAGGGGCCGGTCGGTCAGTATAAGATTTTTGTCCTTAAATTGGGACCAAAATTTCAGAGGGTGGTGATCTGTGTACACTACAACATCACCTGACCCTGGACCAACATATACAGAAAAGATTTGGATGGCAAGTATTAGTGCAAGGAGTTTTTCTCAATAGTTGAATAATTCCTTTGGGCTTTATTGAACTTTTTGCTGAAATAGCACACAGGCATCTCAAAGCCCTGATCATTATCCTGAAGCAAGACTGCGCCAGCCCCTAGACAACTAGCATCAACAGCTAATTTAAAAGGTTTGTCAAAATTGGGAGCTTGAAGCACTGGGTGACTTGATAGGATGGCTTTCACTTTTGAATAGGCATCCTCACATTCTGGCCTCCACTCATACTTGACTCCTTTAGCTTAACAAATCAGTGAGGGGAGCTACAAGATCAGAGAAGTTCAGGACAAAGTGACTGTAGACCCTACCATACCCAAGAATCGTTGCAACACCCTCTTATTTTTTGGTTGGGGAGAATTAACTATGGCCTGAACTTTTACATCAGGTGGACTCACTTGGCCTAAGCTGACCACATAACCTAGGTACTGCACTCGAGCCCTTACAAATTCACATTTAGTTAAATTAAGCACTAAATTAGCACAGGACAGTCTCTGCAACAAGGCATCTAGTTGGCTCAAGTGTTATTTCCAAGTATTGCTAAAGATTACAACATCATCAATGTAGGTTACACAACCATCCAAACCCTGGGTGAGATCATTCATCAGCCTTTGGAAGGTGGCAGGAGCATTCTCCATACCATAGGGGATGACTTTACATTTATAAGTACTGCCACCAACCACAAAGCAGGAAATCTCTTGTGCCCTTTCTGTGAGAGGGACTTGCCAATAACCCTTCATCAAATCCAACTTGGTTAACCCAACGAGCCCCACCGACGTACGATGCACGTCGCTACTTTTTTCCGAGGACAGACCCACCGACGTGCATCGTACGTCACTGAATTGCAAGGCCCATTGTGTGCACATTTTTCATCATTCGTGGGTGATTTTTGGTAGGCATATGTGGGAGACATTCCTCTACCAACTGTCAAGCGGGGATACTGTCTGGCCTCACCTAACCCTCACCTACCCCCCTTCCCCCCACACTGGGCAATTCACCTGTTAGCTGTAACCTGGCCAGTAAAGGTATGTTGCCCCACGGTCTCTCCAATGATGAAATTCACGGTGAAAGTGATTCCTGAGGTGGAGGACATAGAAACAAAGAAGCTAGAGGTAGAAACAAACAGAAGTGATGAAGTGGTAATGTCGTAAAGGAAGGTGCCATATACTGGGGTTTTGGGTGAGTGAACAATGCTTATAAACGCCTATATTATTGTGTGAAAACCAATATAGACTTGTACTACACATAAATTCGTACCAAATAAATAAATACATACATAATTTAAAGTGGCTTGAATTAGTTAATCCTTCCATAGTTTGTTTTCTTTAGCCAGGTACCCTGAAAAAGAAGGAAAATGTAAGGTTGAATGACACCTGTATCAACATTTTTAAGCCCAGGAGGGCGATTTCTCTATGAATTTTCGATGTTTCTCACCAAAAGCGGAGGCTTGAGCCAAAAAACAAAAAGTTGAAAATCGGTCGGGATCTGAGGGTAGGCTGTGTTAAAAACCGGTTGGGACTAGGCGGGTTAAGTACTTAGCATTGCCAATAGCATGTACCCAATTGTCTACGCTAGGAAGTGGATAGGTATCAGTTTTGGTAAGAGAGTTAACGTTACGGTAATCAATGCAAAGACAACGGGACCCATCAGGTTCAGGAACCACTATGACCGGGGAGCACCACTCACTTTGACAGGGCTCAATTAACCCTTGCTGCAACAGGTAGTTCAGTTCCTCCTGGATGATGGTCTGCTTCAGAGGACTAGCCTGCTAGGGTGACTGCTTCACAGGACCAGCATCTCCAATGACCACATCATGCTGTGCCACATCCGTCCATCCTGGGGTGTCCCGGAAGACATCAGGGAACTTGCTGAGAAGTGCAACCGGCTCTGCACGTTACTCTGCAGTCAAGTGGGAGAGTTTATCAGCCAGCGTACTCCAAGCGCCATGGTTTCCTCTCCAACTGGTCGTCTGGTCCAAAGTCAAAGTGCAGCCCTCTTACTCCGCCAACTCGGTAGCCGCCACACACACGCAGCCTTAGGGGGATCCACGTCTCGCCTGTGGTACTCCTTCATCATATTGATATGGCACAGTCTCCGTTCCTTCCTCCGGTCTGGGGTTAAAATGACACAATTCACTTCACCTACTCTCTTCTCAACCACACAAGGGCCCACAAAACTTGCCTTCAGAGGCTGACCATGAATGGGTAGTAAAACAAGGACTAAGTCACCCCGGTTGAAGGCCCTGTTCCTAACTTTCTTAGAATGGTCATACCATCTCTTCATCTTCTCCTGAGATGACTCTAAGTGTGCCCTGGCTACTTCCATGCTATAGGCCAATCTTTCTTTAAATTTTGACACATAGTCTAGCAAGTTAATCTGATCATCATCCTTGACCCATTGTTCTTTCAGGAGTTTAAGTGGGCCTCATACCTCGTGGCTAAAGATCAACTGAAATGGAGAGTAGCCTAAACACTCACTGGGTGCCTCTTTGGTTGCAAACAGTAAAAAAGGCAAACACTTGTCCCAGTTCTTTTCATCAGCACAAAGCTTCTCGAGCATGTGCTTCAAAGTTTGGTGATACCTCTCTAATGCACCCTGACTTTGAGGATGATATGCTGTGGATGTGATCTGGGAGATGCCTAACTCCTTAAGGGTTTGGCTGAACAGCCTGGAATTAAAATTACTGCATTGGTCTGATTGAACTTCCTTAGAGAGGCAAAATGGGTAAAGAAGGTCAGCATCACTTTTACAACTAATTTAGCCGAAATATTCCTCAAGGGAATGGCTTCAGGATATCTAGTGGCCATGTCTAACATTGTGAGGATGTACTGGTGGCCTGAAGAGGTTTTAGGCAAAGTGCCGACAATGTCCACAAGGACTCTAGTGAATGGGGCCTCAAACACAGGTAGAGGAATCAAAGGAGCCGCTGGGATGGGGTTATTGCTCTTACCGACTAGCTGACAGGTGTGACATGACCTACAGAATCGGGAGACATCTCGACGGATTCCAGGCCAATAAAAATGCTGCCAGATGCAGAAGAGTTTCTTCCTCACCCCGAAGTGACCTGCTGAAGAAGAGTCATGAGCAATGATCATAATTCTTTGCCTATAGGGCTTTGGAGGTACCACCTGGTGTACCGTCTCCCACTCGTTATCATGAGCAACACTAGGAGATCTCCACTTTCTCATTAACACTTTGTTTGGCCGTAAATAATAACATTCTGTCAATTCAGACTCACATTCATCTTCCCTAACTGCTGAGACAATAAAATGTGGTAATCTCTGGATCAGATCTTTGCACATCAGCCAATCTTGCATTTACATCAATGTGAGGAGAATCATCAATCTCAGAGTCCATTCAACTGGGCAAAAAAGGTATCAACAAGCCCAATAACATCATCGGCCTTGCCAGTGCCATGACTGTCAACATTACCAAGGCTGGCCTTTGCCGTCATAGCTCTGGTTACAGCACACGCGGGAAATACAATAGAATCCAACTCTTTAGTCCTATCCTGACGCAGGGGAGTCTTTGACATGCAGTGAACAGCACTTACCTGTCCTCCCGCCAAGTCATTGCCCAAAAGAAAAGTGAAAAAGTGACCCCGTGTACAGGAAGTTGGTCAACAACACCCACATGCACTGAACCAGTAACTAACTCTGACTGGAGCTTCACCTCAACTAGGGGAACAGATACAAACTCAGCTAGACCCTGCAACAAGACACATTCATTAGGGTCAGCTACATCAACAATCCCCTTCAACATTGCTGACTGAGAAGCTCCTGTGCCTCTAAGTATAGTGACTTCCTTACCACCTTTTCCATCAAGCGAAACTAACCCTTTAGATATAAAGTTAGCAAATAAATGATCTGAGGAGGAGTCACTTTGTGTACTACTTGGGGGAGGACACTCTGATGGAGTCTTATTACCTCTCTCGCTTGAACCTGACGGCCGCACTGCTCCAGTCTTACTAGTGTCTAACAATGGCTCTACAGGACTCTGTCTATCAACCACTGACAGCTCCACTCTTTCCTTATCAACAATATGCACCTGCTGGGGTTGTGCTTGACTACCGCTAACAATATCTGTGGGTGGCTTCTCTTTGTCTGTGTCAAAGGCACCCCAAGAGTTTACCAAAGTAATAGGTTTCACATTGGAACTTTTCCCTCATTTCTTTTAGCACCATTCCTCCCAGTGCCCCGTTTTCTGGTAATACTGGCAAAATCTGACACCTTGACCTTCTGGCAACACTGTCCCCACTTACTTTCGTGGAACTGACATGCTCTGGGATTGCAGCATTCCCACTAGTGTCACTTAACATTAACTTGCCTTTACCAGAAGAAGGGTTAACAATAACTGGCTGGTTCACTCTCCTACTCTTAGCAGATGAGTGAGGCTTACGTTCATGCTTAAGAATTATACTATAGTTATCAGCTACAACACAAGCCTCATCTAGGGTTTGTACTTCCTTCTCCACCAAATGTGTGGCAATATGCCTGTCTATTTTATCAGAGAAATTCTCCAAGATCACTAACTCCTTCAATTTGGAGAAAGTATCCACACCGTTAGACCTTAGCCATTGGTCACATAAAAGTACTCTATCATACCCCACATGAGTCTGGTCTTTCTGTCTGAACGTGGATCTAAACTTAAGCCTATGTGCCTCAGGCACGAGTCCGTATGCTTTTAGAATGACCTCTTTTAGACAAACATAGTTAGCACTTTGCTCCACTGATAAAGAAATATAAACCTCTTGAGCATTTCCTTTCAAAACACTTTTGGCCATGAGAGACGACCTGCCACCTTTTCAAACATATAAAAGTACTTAGTGACGTCTTCCTCGTTAAAGGGAGGGACCAGCTTAATGTTCTTAACAATATCAAAAGATGAACTACTGCCAGATTAACTACTGCCAGATTAACTACTGCCAGATGAACTACTAGCTCTAGGTAAACTATCAGCTTGCTTCATTCTGAATTCGTGATCCATCTCCTTTTGTCTCATCTGGGCTTGTAATTCTAATTCCCTCAGCTTAAGTCTGGCTATCTCAAGTTGTACTTGGTCACTAGAATCATGAGCAGAAACAACACTGGAGCCTGGTATCTCCTATGCCAAAGGCTCAGAGGCAACAACTTGTGCAGTATCAACTGGTTCCGGACTAGTTATGGAGGACTCACTTTGTGCAAACATGACTTCCAACACTAAACCAAGTAACCTAGTCTTAGTACTGGAGGCAGGAATTGTCACATTTAAGGCCTGGGCAAGCAATCTGTGCTCGTGCTTCTTAAGTGTTTTCAATTTGGTTGAGGTAGGCTTAGAATCAAGAGAGGCTTTCACATCACTATCACTGATCATATTAAAGTAAGCACTGTGTATTGGCCAAGGTTATTAATACAGTATGTCACAGAGCAATCCTGGAAAGAGGTCAACAAATTGTTATGGAGACCAAAGTTATTAATATATCACAGAGCTATTCTGGCAAGAGGTCGCCAAATTTGTTACGGACGTATATATATTATCGTGCACACTTAGCCTTAAAATTAACCACCAAAAGGGATAAGGTAAAACTCACAAGAAAACTAACTTAACTTTACTGTACACTATAACATACACACACCAAAGAAGATACTAGAATTTGTTTTACAAAGGGGGAAATGCACACATAGCTCTGCGTAATACAAATATAAACCAGGTACTCTTACCTAACCAGATCACAACTCAGTGGAGCCTGTGTTACAATCAGCACTATACTTAACGGATCACAGATACCAGAGTGGCTTGGAGACAGGGTAAATCCAAGTATAAATCACACACACGTGTAGGTGAGAGAAGTGAATAAATTATACAAGTGTAGTTGGAGTAGTGAATAAGCTAATTATGGTGCAAAACAGTGTCTTTTGTAACCAACGTCACGTATTGAGCAACGAGAAACTATGAGGGAAAGTGTAATAAAATATGACAAACAATGTACGTGACTGTAACAATGACGTATGAATCTGTCTCTTGAAAGTGACTTCAAAAGTGAAGCTCTCTGCTGAGTCCAGGGCTTATATGAGGTCGTTTCTCCGCCTCCTTCGGACATTTAGTCATTAGGCTGACTGGAATACAATCTCCAGCCACTCATCAATAA
>JAGKTI010018863.1:0-17394 GCA_018397915.1 Birgus latro | reverse complement strand
CTCTCTCTCTCTCTCTCTCTCTCTCTCTCTCTCTCTCTCTCTCTCTCATAAGAACATAAGAAGAGAGGATAACTGCAGTAGGCCGGTTGGCCCATGCTAGGCAGCTCCTAGAAGAGTAACTGAACTACTAGGATGAGATAAGGACAGCAAAGAAGAAGGCTACCCCCCGCCCTCCAAACCCTCCAGCCGAAGCCGGCAGGAAAAAGTCAGAAAGAACACCACGCAGCATAGAAAAACTGGCGTGGACATTTTATAGGAAAGTGTGAAAGGAGAATAGAGACTATCATAGTGTAACCTGAAAAGGAAAAAGTATGAATTAGTATTGGTTATAAGATTTTTTTTCTTTTCTTTTTCTATACCCACCCCTTATTTGTCATGCTTATCTAGCCTATGTTTGAAACTCACAATGGAAGGGGCAGCAACTACTTTGCTAGGAAGCTTATTCCATTCATCTACTACTCTATTGCCAAACCAATTTCTACCTATTTCCTTACTGAAACGGAATTTTTCTAGTTTGAAACCATTACTTCGAGTTCTATCCTGTATGCTCACTTTAAGTACCTTGCTAATATCTCCCTTGTTTATACCCTTCATCCACTTAAACACCTGAATTATGTCTCCCCTTACTCTACGTCTCACTAGTGAGTGCAGATTTAGCCTTTTCGGTCTGTCTTCATATGACAGGTTTCGAACATCATGTATCATATTTGTCATTCTTCTCTGTACATTTTCTAACGAGTTAATATCCATTCTATAGTAAGGACACCAAAATTGTACTGCGTAGTCTAAATGTGGCCTTACTAATGCTAGATAAAGTTACAATATTACTTTTGATGACCTATTGCTCACGATTCTCGAAATAAATCCTAGGACCCTATTTGCTTTATTTCTCGCATTAATAGACTGTTGCCTTGGTTTGAGGTTGTTACTAACCATGACTCCTAGATCTCTCTCGCATTCCGATTTACTAATTTCTTTGTTATCTAAGCTGTATTTAGTATCTCCAATGGTCTTGCCTACATTAAGTACTTTACATTTTTCAACGTTAAATTCCATTTGCCAAGTTTTAGACCATCTGGATAATATATCGAGGTCATTTTGTAAGTTATGGCAATCGTCAGTCGAGTTAATGATACACCCTATTTTTGTATCGTCGACAAATTTGCTGATACTGCTAGTGATTCCTAAGTCTAGATCATTTATATATATACTAAATAGTAAGGGACCGAGTACTGAACCCTGTGGTACACCGCTAGTTACTAATCCCCAATCCGACTTAGTTCCATTTATTAATACTCTTTGCTTTCGTCCTTTCAGCCAGGATTCTATTCATTTTAAGATATCGCCGTCTGTACCGTTGCTCGAACCTTTCTGACTAACCTTTTGTGTAGGACCCTATCAAAAGCTTTACTGAAGTCCAGGTAAATAATATCGTAAGCTTTATCGCTGTCTACTGCCTCATAGACCTCCGAGAAGAATGACAACAAGTTTGTGAGGCAGGATCGTCCTTGCCTGAAACCATGGTGACTTTCATTTATAAGATTAAATCTTTCCAAGTGTTCTCTAATCTTATTGGCCAAAATTGACTCTAACATTTTTCCTACTATTGACGTTAGACTTATTGGACGATAATTCGACGCAGCTGCTTTATCACCCTTTTTAAAAATGGGCACTACGTTTGTGGTCTTCCATGCCTCGGGATCTTTTCCTGAAATTAGAGAGTCATTAAATAACGTTAAAAGTGGCTGACATAATTCTTCTTTGGTTTCTTTTATAACTTTTGCATATATATATCGTCCGGACCTGGCAATTTTTGAGTTTTTAACTTATTAATTTCTTTCAATACGTCCTCCTTACTAATGTTTATTTCACTAAGAATATTTTCCGTATTATCGTCGTAAATATTCGCTGCTTGAGGGACCAGGTCTAGATTTTCCTTGGTGAATACCAATATGAAATATTTATTTAGGATGGAGCACATTTCTTTATCTTCACTGGTAATGTCACCTGGTTCTGTTCTGAGTGGTCCTATCCTATCTTTATTTTTCGTCCGGTACATTTGATAAAAACCCTTGGGGTTTTCTTTCGATTCACTAGCAATCTTAATTTCATAACTTCTCTTTGCCTTCCGTATCTCCTTCTTTACTTCTCTATTTAAAATCACGTACCGGTTACATAAGTGTTCCTCTCCGCATATTATTTTTCTATATATTCCTATCCTTTCGCTTATGAGGGATTTTAATCTGTTGTTTAACCATCTCGGTTCCGAATTATTCGTTCTAAACGGTTTTGAAGGAGTATATCTATCTTGGCCTCCGTGTATTATATTTACTAACTCGTTGTATTTCTCACTGGCTGAATGAGAGTTAATCCCTCCACCTCTCACCTGACCTTCCCCCGGGATATGGCGCACATTCCCACCTCTTTCCTGTCCTATGACCTGGGGTTCCCCACTGACCTGGCACTTCCTAAAATAGCTATTCTTCTTATGGAATATCGTTCTATAATAAGCTCTTAATCCATCAAAATCTCCTAGACGAAAATTAGGAAGGGTGGAGGTATTTTCGATGGAACAGACATCTCAATTAAATCTGAACTTAATTTCTTCATGATCGCTATTACCAAGTCGTCCACCAACCTCTATATCACTAACAACATTTTCTTTATTAGCCAAAACCAAATCTAGTATATTATTACCTTTGGTGGGCTCCCTGATGTACTGATAAAGGAAATTATTCTGTACTACCTCTAGAAATTCCTCTGACTCTGTATCCCCTGTCTGATTTCGCCAATCTATCCTTGGCAGATTAAGATCTCCTACAATTATTACTAAGCTGGACTGTGACGCTTTCCTGATTTCCTCCCAAAGATATTTACTCTCTGATCTACTTAATTTTGGAGATCTGTAAATGGCTCCTAAGACTAATTTCTCCCTGTTGTTACTGATTTCAACCCAGACACTTTCGGTATCCCTATTTACTTTAATGTCTGCTTTATTGTAACAGTTTAATGAATCCTTTACATAAATAGCTACCCCGCCCCCCTTTCTTCCCAGACGGTTTGACACAAAAATATTATAGCCTTTTATTTGATATTCTGCTAAAAATTCTCGAGTGTCTGTATTCATCCAAGTTTCACTAATAATGGCAATGTCTATTTTCTCTGTACAAATTAAAGCTCTTAGCTCATCCATTTTATTACGTAAACTCCTGTTGTTTGTGTAGTACACTTTCAGATTATTATCTCTACCTTGGGACTGACTTTTTTTGATTTTGTTAATAACCGGGAAACTCTTTACTTTACTAATACAACAATTTTTTGTACTATCACTCCTTGCCATTTTATCATCGCTTGTTCCGTCTTCTATCATCGTCTGCTCATTTTGAGGTGCCTGAGTGGATGTTTCTACACTTTTGCATGTCTTGATGCATCTATCCAAACCTGATGATAATGATTTCTGAGTGTAGTTGCTTGATTTCTGAGTGTAGTTGCTGCAACTTCCTGTACAACTAATTTTCAATCTCGAAGAAATGTCCCTAACTCCCTATCTATTATTCCAGCTAAAACAGTAACTCGTTGCCTACTCAGATGAGTCCCATTCCAACAATACATGGCACTCCGTCCATAAAACCGGTCCCAGCTGTCAATGAAAGGTATTGCATTATCAATGCAATACCTTTCAAGGTGACGGTTAAAACCTATCGCCCTGCTCAACCATTCCCTCCCAACCCGCCTCCTGGGCAGAACACCGAGTACTACAGGGGTCCCTCCCCTCTCCCTAACCTTCTCTAACATCACCTTGTACTGCTGCCATAGTACCTCACTCTTACGCCTACCAATGTGTCATTGCCTCCTACACTGAGGCACACAGTGGGTTTGTCTCCACAGTCCTTAACGATATATGAAATTTTCTCTATCACATTACCCACCCTGGCTCCCGGAAGACACAAATGTTTAGAGAGTGGAGTATACATATCTTACCTGGGAGTCTCCAACAACAACAACAATTTTCTTACCTTTTTTGTTCACAGTATACTTACCTGTACGGGAAGTTCTCTCACCGTCCTTCACCTCTTCTTTCCTCTCTGCCTTCCCTTCACATTCGTCCCGTAGTGCTTCGAATGCGTTTGTAGTCTTACTTTCTGCTTGCTTCTTAAGGGTGAACTTCGTTGCACCCTTGTGAACAAGTGTCCAACCTTCAGCCTTCTCCTCTCTCTCCTCCAACATCTCCTCCAACAATTCCCTCATCTGTGACTTCTCCTGCCGGAGAATCTGTACCTCCTGCTTCAATTCGAGAAGTTCTTCCTTCATTTCAAGGTAGTCTTTCTCGAAACTCGCAGCGGCGACACCACTCTCCACAGAGGAAGCCATCACTCACAAATTCACACAGGGTTATTGGTCACTAACACAACACTGAGACTAACAGCATGAGAGCGACTGAGACTTCTGACCAGACTGACCTCACGAGAGCTTTATCTTATTCTATCACTGTTTTACTAAGTCACTCACTTAAACATCGATCAACTTTTATTCATACCTAGTGGCCATAATAAGCAACTTCATACAGCATTTTGCAGTGCTGGAGAAGGACGCCTTCATATGGTAACTCTGATATAGCCCGGCAGCTGACCTGTCTTGTTAAAACATACGTCCCTCAATTACTTCCGTCCCTCTGAAATGAGGTTGGTGGACTGCAAGAGCAGGGGAACATAAGCCCGGAGTACACCGAGTTTACGTTAAAAATGATCCTGGGGAAGCAACTACTGTTGCTACTACTATGCTCTTTTTACTCTAACTTGGCCCAAAATTGCCACCTCCCCATCTTGAATTCTACGCTGTTACAAGAGATTAACACTAGAATATGATGCCTGTCACGAAGAAGTGCTATGGAGGGAATGTTGAGCCATAGCATTGCCCTTTCCTGCCAATGAGCTACGTGAAATAAGCTACAAAAGGACGAAAATCTGGGCCAAGTTTTTAGAGCAAAGCGAGTATAGTACTTCTACTACTACCAGTAGTAGTTGTGGTGGTGGTGGTGGAGGTGATAGTATTAGTATTAGTAGTAGCAGTATAGCATTTTGCAATTTACCTTCCACACAATTCATATCTGATATCTTCCATAATCTCTTCCTGTTAACTGTCATATGCATATTCCGGACCCACAAATGCCCCAAATATTTTTATCAACACAGTCCCTGCCACTCATGAAAGGATATTGTTCATCAGTCACTAGATCCTTTGATACCTGTTTTGCCTTTGCGATAACTCTTCTTCCACACACATACCAACACTCAGCAGAGTTATTCCACGGTTATTTTCTTTTCACTTCGGTTACCTTTACATTTTATACAAGAACACAGTCTTCTTTCATTGCAGTGGTACAGTCCCACTTATCTAGGCTTTTATGCATATTCACACAAATGGTTTGTTGCCTTTTATACATTTTGTCATATTTGCATATACGTCATCATCTGCTGCTTTTCCATTCTTCAACCTATTTACGGCACTTTTGACACTAATATTTTGGGCCACGACATTTATTTCTTAGTACAACATCCAGCAATATCATTTTCACCACTGCGTTGCTCTCGTCACTCCCATTCATCTGTATTTCAAATCTATCTATTTTTTTATTTGCTGGCATTCCTCCACTTTCGTCCCTTACTTTTTCACACAATACATTCATTAATACACTTCCGTTCCACTTTCCAAAACAATTTCCTTTCGTCAGAGGATTTTTTTTTTTTTTTTTTTTTACATTCTTCCAAGTTCTTCACTTAACTTCTTTGTTATATCTACTGATGTCTTTACACGCTTTTCCTTGTTTTCGACATGTTCCATTTTGCTTGTATCCGAAATTCTCATTTCACAGCGGCTGGATAATTTTTGTGGCTCTTCGTTGCACTTTCAAGTCTGTCTTCGTCTATAATTAGGGTCAGGGACCATTCCTGGAAAAGACAGTATATCAGGTTTGCCTAACTAATGACGTATAAAGTTTAGAAATTACAAGTTTTTCTAGTTGTCTTTGATGGGGGACCTTATCAAACTCTTCCTGGAAATGTAGGTAGATGAAATCGGACGGTATTTTTGCATTCCAGTTATCATATATATTTTTAAAAAAATTCAAGCAGATTTGTGAGGCATGGTCCATGATTACAAAACTCTTGCTGATTTTATAAGATTATGCTTATTAAGCAGCATGGTAATTTTATCTCTAACAGTTTTTCAAAAAATTGCATAGTACTTACGTTAGGTTAATTGGTTGGTAAATTGTGGCTCTCCTTTTATCTCTGTTTTTAAAGATAGGTAAAATATTAGCGAGCTTCCACAGAAGGTACTCTTCATTGAATGAATGATTGATTAAATATTTTAGTTATAGGAAAGACAAACTTTCTGGAACATTCACGCAGTATGCGAGGAAATATCTGGTCTGGGCCAGTTGAATTATTTGGGTCGATTTTCTGAAGATAACATTTCGTGTCCTATCACGTCCCAGATTGATAGCTTATCGTCATCTGGTCTTAAGGAAACCGATTGTGGGGTGGAAATGTTTATGCTAAAAAAAAAAAAATGCAAGGAAGAAGGAACCAAAGGTCATGGGCCCGCAAACTGTTCCTTCCAAGAAAAAACAAAAACAATACGAAAGAGATCCAAATTCAAGATCTGTTCATTTCGACACTGCGTTTGAAAGACTGGAGATCATAGGAAGTAGGAAATACAAACAGAGGAAGACAGTTCCAGAGCTGACCTGTTGCATAAATGAAGGACTGGGAGTAACGGTTGCCTCTTGCATTAGAGAGTTGGACAGAAAAGGGATGAGAGTTTGTTGCTACGTGCCCGTCGTAGAGGTGGAGGGATGCAAGCAGACAATTCAGAGGAACAGTGATCGTTGAAGCAGCGATAGAACAGAGATAAAGATGCAACAGTGCGGCGAGGAGACAGAGGTTGAAGGGAGCCAGTAAGAGGAGGAGAGTTAATGAGACGAAAAGCCTTTGACTCCACCCTATTGAGAAGAGCTGTATGTGGGGAGCCTCCCCACACATGAGAGTTGTACTCCACACAGGGGCGAATAAAACCCGTGTATAAAGTCATCAACTGTGTGTGTGTGTGTGTGTGTGTGTGTGTGTGTGTGTGTGTGTGTGTGAAAACACTGTGAAAGGAGTCGTTCAGGACTGTTGCCATCATTTGGTACTCATGGACGAGATCGCCTTCCTATACTGTTTTTTTTTTTTTTTTATTGAGGCGAAGATGCACTTGACAGGTTGGTAATAATTGGCTGAATGCAACATGTCCAAATAACATTTACTAACTCAGATTTCCCCATCATATATATGATAGTCAATTAATAATAAAAAGATCATGAAACAATGTTGCATTCAGCCAATCATCACCAACCTGTCAAGTGCATCTTCGCCTTGATAAAAAAAAAAAAAAACAGTATACTTTAGTAAAGGGTATACGCTATCTCTTGCTTTTTTTTTTTTTTTTTACTCCTCACATAATGGAAAATAATTTAGTCTGACATGGTTTCGCAATAAATTTTTTGCCTCCGTTTTCCAAACAATTTTCGTACATCGCCGGTGTAATTTAAAATATTCGGTATATACTGTCATATCGTGATTTCCTGTACGTTTGTATTTTTCATGTTTTTCTCTTGCGACCTATGATTTCTTCGGTATTCTGACACATCCACGCTGGTTTCTTTCTATGATTATTTCTTCTGATAATTCCCGGTATATTTTTGGGTTCGATAGATATCAGTTGATCTGTAAATATATCCCACATTTCATCTACGTTATCCACTTATGGTAACTTAATCCAGTTGGTGATGGAAATTTTCTTTCTCATGTTACCTAAGTTGGATTTTGAAAAGTAAGGAACTAAAAGGGCATTGGCATGCTGGTCTTACAGTTGATGTTATTTTCAAGTCTAATGATATAATGATCGCTATAATGATCGCTTTTGCTAAAGTTTCACCAACACCACATACTGATTATATCACTTTCTGTTGCTAGGTCAAGATCGATTATGTTATTACCATAAGTCGGTGTTTTCACTGCTTGACTTAAAAATGTATCGTATACCAATTCTAATCTTTTCCATTCTTTGACTGCACACGAATGTTTCCAGTCCATATTCGGATTACTAAAGGTCCCCCCAAATATTGCCATCCACACTTTCGATGACTAATTTTATTTTGCCGTTCAGTAATTTATTTTCATCGCCTGCCTTGGGCGGTCTGTATATTGCACCAAAAATAATGGGCTTATTATTCATAGTGGAAATTTTGAGAACATAAGAAGAGAGGATAACCGCGTAGGCCGGTTGGCCCATGCTAGGCAGCTCCTAGAAGAGTAACTGAACTACTAGGATGAGATAAGGACAGCAAAGAAGAAGGCTCCCCCGCCCTCCAAACCCTCCAGCCGAAGCCGGCAGGAAAAAGTCAGAAAGAACACCACGCAGCATAGAAAAACTGGCGAGGACATTTTATAGGAAAGCGTGAAAGGAGAACAGAGACTATCATAGTTTAACCTGAAAAGGAAAAAGTTTGAATTAGTATTGGTTATAAGATTTTTTCTTTTTCTTTTTCTATACCCACCCCTTATTTGTCATATGCTTATCTAGCCTATGCTTGAAACTCACAATGGAAGGGGCAGCAACTACGTTACTAGGAAGCTTATTCCATTCATCTACTACTCTATTACCAAACCAATTTCTACCTATTTCCTTACTGAAACGGAATTTTTCTAGTTTGAAACCATTACTCCTAGTTCTATCCTGTATGCTCACTTTAAGTACCTTGCTAATATCTCCCTTGTTTATACCCTTCATCCACTTAAACACCTCAATTAAGTCTCCCCTTACTCTACGTCTCTCTAATGAGTGCAGATTTAGTCTTTTCAGTCTGTCTTCGTATGACAGGTTTCGAACATCATGTATCATTTTTGTCATTCTTCTCTGTACACTTTCTAACGAGTTAATATCCATTCTATAGTAAGGACACCAAAATTGTACTGCGTAGTCTAAATGTGGCCTTACTAATGCTAGATAAAGTTGCAGTATTACTTTTGATGACCTATTGCTCACGCTTCTCGAAATAAATCCTAGGACCCTATTTGCTTTATTTCTCGCATTAATAGACTGTTGCCTTGGTTTGAGGTCGTTACTAACCATGACTCCTAGATCTCTCTCGCATTCCGATTTACTAATTTCTTTGTTATCTAAGCTGTATTTAGTATCTCCAATGGTCTTGCCTACGTTAAGTACTTTACATTTTTCAACGTTAAATTCCATTTGCCAAGTTTTAGACCATCTGGATAATATATCGAGGTCATTTTGTAAGTTATAGCAATCGTCAGTCGAGTTAATGATACGCCCTATCTTTGTATCGTCGGCAAATCTGCTGATACTGCTAGTGATTCCTAAGTCTAGATCATTTATATATATAACAAATAATAAGGGACAGAGTACTGAACCCTGTGGTACACCACTAGTTACTAATCCCCAATCCGACTTAGTTCCATTTATTAATACTCTCTGCTTTCGTCCTTTCAGCAAGGATTCTATCCATTTTAAGATATTGCCGTCTATACCGTGTGCTCGAACCTTCCTAACTAACCTCTCGTGTGGGACCCTATCAAACGCTTTACTGAAGTCCAGATAAATAATATCGTAAGCTGTATCGCTATCTACTGCCTCATAGACCTCCAAGAAGAATGACAAGTTTGTGAGGCAGGATCGTCCTTGCCTGAATCCGTGCTGACTTCCATTTATAAGATTAAATCTTTCTAAGTGTTCTCTAATCTTATTGGCCAAAATTGACTCTAACATTTTTCCTACTATTGACGTTAGACTTATCGGACGATAATTCGACGCAGCTGCTTTATCACCCTTTTTAAAAATGGGCACTACGTTTGCGGTCTTCCACGCCTCGGGAACTTCTCCTGAAATTAAATAACGTTAAAAGTGGCTGACATAATTCTTCTTTGGTTTCTTTTATAACTTTTGCATATATATCGTCTGGACCTGGCGATTTTTGAGTTTTTAACTTATTAATTTCTTTCAATACGTCCTCCTTACTAATGTTTATTTCACTAAGAATATTTTCCGTATTATCGTCGTAAATATTCGCTGCTTGAGGGACCAGGTCTAGATTTTCCTTGGTGAATACCAATATGAAATATTTATTTAGGATGGAGCACATTTCTTTATCTTCACTGGTAATGTCACCTGGTTCTGTTCTGAGTGGTCCTATCCTATCTTTATTTTTCGTCCGGTACATTTGATAAAAACCCTTGGGGTTTTCTTTCGATTCACTAGCAATCTTAATTTCATAACTTCTCTTTGCCTTCCGTATCTCCTTCTTTACTTCTCTATTTAAAATCACGTACCGGTTACATAAATGTTCCTCTCCGCATATTATTTTTCTATATATTCCTATCCTTTCGCTTATGAGGGATTTTAATCTGTTGTTTAACCATCTCGGTTCCGAATTATTCGTTCTAAACGGTTTTGAAGGAGTATATCTATCTTGGCCTCCGTGTATTATATTTACTAACTCGTTGTATTTCTCACTGGCTGAAGGAGAGTTAATCTGCTCATCTCTCACCTGACCCTCTCCCGGGACATAGCGCACATTCCCACCCGTTTCCTGTCCTATGACCTGGGGTTCTCCACTGACCTGGCACTCCCTAAAATAGCTATTCTCCCTATGGAATATCGTTCTAAAATAAGCTTTTAATCCATCGAAATCTCCTAGACAAAAATTAGGAACGGTGGAGGTATTTTCAGTGGAACAGACGTCTCAATTAAATTTGAACTTAATTTCTTCATGATCGCTATTACCAAGTCGTCCACCAACCTCTATATCACTAACGACATTTTCTTTATTAGCCAAAACCAAATCTAGTATATTTTTACCTTTGGTGGGCTCCCTGATGTACTGATAAAGGAAATTATCCTGTACTACCTCTAGAAATTCCTCTGACTCTGCATCCCCTGTCTGATTTTGCCAATCTATCCTTGGCAGATTAAGATCCCCTACAATTATTACTAAGCTGGACTGTGACGCTTTCCTGATTTCCTCCCAAAAATATTTACTTTCTGCTCTACTTAATTTTGGAGATCTGTAAATGGCTCCTAAGACTAATTTCTCCCTGTTGTTACTGATTTCAACGCAGACACTTTCGGTATCCCTATTTACTTTAACGTCTGCTTTGTTTTAACAATTTAATGAATCCTTTACATAAATAGCTACCCCCCCCTTTCTTCCCAGACGGTTTGACACAAAAATATTATAGCCTTTTATTTGATATTCTGCTAAAAATTCTCGAGTGTCTGTATTCATCCAAGTTTCACTAATAATGGCAATGTCTATTTTCTCTGTGCAAATTAAAGCTCTTAGTTCATCCATTTTATTACGTAAACTCCTGCTGTTTGTGTAGTACACTTTCAGATTATTACCTCTACCTTGGGACTGACTTTTTTTGTTTTTGTTAATAACCGGGAAACTCTTTACTTTACTAATACAACAATTTTTTGTACTATCACTCCTTGCCATCTTATCATCGCTTGTTCCGTCTTCTATCATCGTCTGCTCATTTTGAGGTGCCTGAGTGGATGTTTCTACGCTTTTGCATGTCTTGATGCATCTATCCAAACCTGATGATAATGATTTCTGAGTGTAGTTGCTGCAACTTCCTGTACAACTAATTTTCAATCTCGAAAAAACCTCTCTAACTCCCTGTCTATCATTCCAGCTAAAACAGTAACTCCTTGCCTACTCAGATGAGTCCCATCCCAACAATACATGGCACTCCGTCCACAAAACCGGTCCCAGCTGTCAATGAAAGGTATTGCATTATCATTGCAATACGTTTCAAGGCGACAGTTAAAACCTATCGCCCTACTCAACCATTCCCTCCCAACCCGCCTCCTAGGTAGAACACCGTTTACTACAGGGGTCCCTCCCCTATCCCTAACCTGTAACATCTCCTTGTACTGCTGCCATAGTACCTCACTCTTACGCCTACCAATGTCATTGCCTCCTACACTGAGGCACACAGTGGGTTTGTCTCCATAGTCCTTAACGATATTTGAAATTTTCTGTATCACATTACCCACCCTGGCCCCCGGACGACACACATGTTTAGAGAGTGGAGTATACATGGCTCTGTTTACATACCTTATCTGGGAGTCTCCAACAACAGCAACAATTTTCTTACCTTTTTTGTTTACAATATACTTATCTGTACGGGAAGTTCTGTCACCGTCCTTCACCTCTTCTTTCCTCTCTGCCTTCCATTCACATTCGTTCCGTTGTGCTTCGAATGCGTTTGTAGTCTTAATTTATTACTTCTTGAGGGTGAACTTCGTTGCACCCTTGTGAACAAGTGTCCAGCCTTCAGCCTTCTCCTCTCTCTCCTCCAACATCTCCTCCAACAATTCCCTCATCTGTGACTTCTCCTGCCGGAGAATCTGTACCTCCCGCTTCAATTCGAGAAGTTCTTCCTTCAATTCAAGGTAGTCTTTCTCGAAACCCGCAGCACAACACCACTCTCCACAGAGGAAGCCATCACTCACAAATTCACAAGGGGTATGGCACTAGCACAAATAATAGCGAAAAGGCTGAGAGTCAAATGAAAATCTGTCCTTAAAGAAATAAACAAAATAAATCCATATTCAAGATCCGTTTCTCTCGAAATGCCTGAACACACTGCTCTTAAAATACTGGAAGTCGTAGCCGGTGGGAAAGAGAGAATGTGGCAGACATTTATGTGTATATGTAAATGACTGTTCATGGTACTTACTGATTTGGGAACTGGATATGCAAGTTTGACTTAATTTACATAAGGAAATCGCACACTTTAATTTTATTCTCTGCGTTCTTTTTTTATAAGAAATGCCTACTCGTAATTATCCATTTAAGTTTTAATGCAGATTTAATTGTGTGTGTGTGTGTGTGTGTGTGTGTGTGTGTGTGTGTGTGTTTCAGGGATGTTGCTGACACGCGGCTTCAAGTAGTTACTTTTTATTGAGTTACTGTAGGAAGTCTCATAACTAGGATCTCTCCCTTAAACTTCTTTATGCAATGAAGTCTTTCTGGTGCTTGTGCTTGCTACTACTAGACAATTTTATTCAACTTAAGAAGTAGCTGTAGTAGTAGTAAAGGGGCTAATGATGGCAAGATTTAACTCCTCTAGTTTGGACGATCGCCAGTAATCTGAATAAAATTGTATGGAGAGAGCCATGATAAGAAAAGAAAAACGTATCAAGTGGTTAAAGTGGAGAGCTGAAGTATCTGTGGACGCACTACCCGTCTCATGTTTAATCTCTACCACACAGCACTTGGCATGGTGTTTCTACTGCTCACTGTTTTAAGATATGCTGTTGCAAGATTTTGCTAATATTCCATGATGATGTGAGAAAGATAATTAGAATTAGTGTTTATATAACAGGCACCACATGTCTGGGCCTGATCTTTAACTGCGCTCTTGTGAATTATCAGATGAACAAGGTACACTATAGATAAGACCCGTCCTTTCATCACCACTGCTTCCATTGTCTTAAAACTTTGCTTTAATAATTCTGTGTGCTTTTATTTTATCCAGGGGCATCATATTTGTATGCTCTGTGAACTCCTTGTGTGGCTGTTTATCCCTTCAGCCAGTGTGTAATTTTTTATACCCACTCATGCAAATCCAGACGAGGTGCTATGTTTTGGTCAGCACGCGCTCGCGAGTACATGTATTTACCTACCTAATTGTATTTACCTAATTGTGATATACATGAAATGAGCTACGCTCGTGGGGTCCCGTCTCTGTTTCTCAATAAGTCAAATTTTGCCTTAAACTCATTTAAGTTTTTAGACTGGACGATCTCTTTGTCCAGGCTATTCCACAGGTCTATACATCTATACGGAAAACTATATTTCTTGATGTCCTTCGAGCAGCTTGGCTTCTTTAGTTTCATTCCATGTCCTCTTGTTGCTCTCTCATCCCACACAAACAGATTTTCTCTGTCAATTTTATCTACTCCTATCATGGTCCTGAACACTGCAATCATGTCACCCCTCTCTCTCCTTTCCTCTAAGGAGGGCAAATCCAGCCTTTCCAGCCTCTCTCTGTATGGCAAATCTGCCAGACTAGGGACCATCTTGGTTGCTGTTCTTTGTATTCTCTCAATCTTGGTTATATCTTTCTTTTTGTGTGGGGACCACACTACTGCTGCATATTCTAACCTGGGCCGGATCATGGCCACTATCAATTTTTTCATCATCTCCTCATCCATGTAATGAAATGCCACTCTTATATTGGTCAAGAGTTTATATGTCTCTCTCACTATCTTATTTATGTGCTTTTCAGGTGACAAACTATCCTGGACCAGCACTCCCAAATCTTTCTCTTCTCTCGCTTTTCTAATTGGTTCATTACCCATCAAATAATTCAGTGATGGCCTCTTGGTACTTTTACCCATTTCCAATATTTTACATTTTTTTGCGTTGAATTTCATTTCCCACATCCGGCTCCAATCATATATCCTATCCAGATCCTCCTGTAGCATTTTACAGTCCTCTTCAACCTCTACCTTTCTCAAGATCTTTGCATCATCAGCAAACAGGCTTGCGTAGCTGTTCACTCCATCTACCATATCATTTACATAAATCAAGAACATTACTGGTGCCAACACCGAGCCCTGTGGGACACCACTTGTTACTTCCCTCCATCCAGATGTCCTGTCCTTTATTACTGTCCTCATTTGTCTGTCACTCAAAAAGTCTCTCATCCATTCCAGGAGGCTTCCCTTCAGTCCTCCTATATGCTCTAATTTCCATAATAGTCTCTTGTGGGGTACTTCGTCGAAGGCCTTCTCCAGATCTAAGTACACACAATCCACCCAACCGTCTCTCTCCTGTAGCACGTCAATCGCCTATTTGTGTGTGTGTGTGTGTGTGTGTGTGTGTGTGTGTGTGTGTGTGTGTGAACAAAATAACTGAAAACCGTTCATATCCGATTTTAACAAAACTTGATCGAAGTGTTAAGGGAGAGCCAAGGGGTTAATCTATTGCTCTCGAGAACAATAAGTCAAATTTCAAGGTCATATGGCTAGGTCAAAATATGATCTAACAAGGTCAGCTTAAAAAGTTTACAAGTATACACGATTTGGACAAAACCTAGTGGAAGTGTTGAGGGTAAGACAAGAGCGATAGGAGCAAATTTTGAGGATTATCAGTCAAAGGTCAAGGTTCACAGGGTAAGGTCAAAACTCGACCCGTATGTTTGTGCTTGAACAAAATAATGTAGTTTTTATCTGATTTGGATCAGACTTGGTAAAAGGCTAGTGTTGAGAACAATGGATCAAAGGTCAAGATCACGTAGATCAACCTAAATATTCGACTTAGACCAAACTTTGTGGAAGGGTTCAGGATAAAGCAATGATTAAGTGAATCGATTTTGAGAACAATCAGTTATAGAGCCAGGTCATAGGACACGGCTGCAGGTCATGGTCATATAGGAAAGTCAATTTCGAGAGTTTTGATCCGATTTTGGTAAGACTGTGTGTAAGAGTTAAAAATGAGGCATGATCAAATGAGGCCGATTTGAGAACAATCTGTCAAAAATTAAGGTCACAGGGAAAGGTCATAGTTCAATTTGTGTATGTCTGTGTGTGAATAAAATAACTAAAACAGTTTTAATCTGACTAAGACTAAACTTGGTGTACAGGGATGAGGGCCAGCCAGGGGGTTGATCAATCATTTTGTAGAACAATGGTTCAAAAGTTTAGGTTATATGCCAAGATCACCTAAAGAGTTTTTATCTGATTTACACAAAACATGGTGGAAGGGTTCAGGGTAAGGCAAGGATAAAAGGATTTGATCTGAGAACACTCAGTGACAAATCAGGACCACAGAGCAATGTCAAATGTTCAATCCAATAACTCGAACAGCTTTGACTGGTGGAAGGACTGAAGATCAGCTACGGATGAAGTGATTTGATTTGGAGTCAGCCAAAAGTCAGCTTAAACAGTCGTTATTCGATTTGGGCAAAATTTTGTGGAAGGGTGAAGAGTCAGACAAGAATGAAGCCATTCAGTTTCAAGAACAGTGGGTTGAAGGTCAAGAGCGCGGGGTAAGTTCAAAGCTTTGTCCTTAGATCAATTGTAGGGCGCGGGTGTTGCACTCTGTGACTGTCCTGTTAGTGCTTCAAATGATATCTTCTTATCAGGCTGTCTGTTATCTGCCACGACGATGTACAATATTTATTGTGATCGAGTCTTTCTGTGTGTGCTTCATTTTTAAGTAGTTCATAAATTTTACATTGCCTACAGCCACCATCAGAACGTTCATATACATATCTTGCTTAATTGATGCAATGTGAATTTTGAAAAGGATAAAGGATATATCGGGATACTTCTAGCACAGGAACACAACAGAACTGTTCAAATCCCTAAGTTTCAAAGGACTGCCTTCTACAAAAGAATTTTAGGGCCAGAGATAGTTAAGCTAACTTCTATCTTCCTCTTTAATTCCATATTCTCAGAAAGACTGAAAATCACAGCTACCACATCATATTGTTTCGTCCAAAATGTTTCACATGTCTCCTAGCTTATCTGTTAAGTTAGGCCTAGCACAGAGGAACTCATTAAGACTAGTCATACATGCTGCAGCTGGAGAACTGCAGTAAATTATCACCCTCGTTGATGTGGCTGCGAACTCTACTTTTCACTCCATGGCGTGGCAGACTTCAGTGAGATTAAATGATAAATTTAACCACTGATAAGTTTATTTAAGTGTTTAATTGATCCGGGATTTTTGTAATTCGTGATAGCAGAGACTGGAGATTTTTTTTTTTAAGAGTAAGAAAGAACGAAGAGGGCAGTTATGGTGGATTCAGTGCCCACGGTAATCCCACCAAAACACAATAGTGATTGTTTTCATGATTAATTATACTTATGAAATGCTCGTCTGCTAAAACTTTCTAAGATAAAGGCTCATTTAATGACCCTCTATGATACAGACAGTCTAGAGTTCAATGTTTATCATGTGATTCATTACCTTCAATGAACTCCCCCGCTTCCTATACGAACTTTCAAGTGAGTGCAGGAGTTACAAATACAGAGTCCACTAAGTTATCATTTAGTACATCCTGAATAGAATATAGTAAAGGATCCAGTATGAAGCTACCTCCTCCACTTATTATCTGTGCATTTGTTTCTGCACCATTTTTCCGAAAACATTTCTCAGATATCGGAGTTTGCAAGTACAGTTCCTAATTTGAGATATCAGTTACCTTACCTCTCCCTACCAATTATACTGGAGTAAGAGTAATAGCCGCAAGCCGTGCTACGTAATTGTTTGTTGTGGAAAACACGTTCCTTGATTTATGGATGCTTTTC
>JAGKTI010018862.1:5825-17394 GCA_018397915.1 Birgus latro | reverse complement strand
GATATTCGCAGGTTTAAACGTACAGAAATGACAATGATTAGGTGGATGTGCAGTGCGTCCCTGCGTGCAAGGCCTGGGGGGGCTGGGTTTACGATAGAAGAGTTGAGAGGTAGGATGGGACTGGAGTGTATTGGTGTTGTGATGAGGAGAGGTAGGCTGAGGTGGTTTGGACATGTGGAGAGGATGGGGGATGATAATTGGGTGCAGAGGGTGAGAAGTGTTAATATTGGGGGAGGGGTTGGGAGGGGTAGACCGAGAAAGACATGGGACGAGGTCATTAAATGTGACTTAAGGGTTAAGGGACTGAATAGGGAGGCTGCCAGAGATCGAGCAGCGTGGAGAGCCGCCATTAGGTGACCAAGGCCGACACAGGCAAACATGTTGGAGCCTTCAAAAAAGAAAAACGAAAACGTTAGGCTGTGTTTGAGCCCTATCCCTTGTCTGCATGTTGTACTCCGGTCCTGAACAAAAAAAAAAAAAAAAAACAAGCACATGCCAGTATCCTAGCCCAAGTAGTTGGACTAAGAATATGCTGCATAACACTGGTGGCTAGTGGTGGTTCTAGATCCGGCAGAGAGCAACAAGAGACAAAAGGGAAAGTTACAAAAATGGCTGCCAAACCGCACATCCAATGGGGGACTTTCAGAGTGCTGAGTCATTCCAAACTCGATCCTACACTAGTCTGTTGCTGGTTGCCATGCTTGTTGCTTTGCTACGTATTTAAGGGCCAACGTCTTGTTCCTCAGATCGGTATGCGAGACGTGGTGTGTTTTACCTGTCGCGCTTCTGAGGGTCCACTCCTTTCTTCCTCGAATACGCAGACTTACAGCGGGCTCTTTGTCATGACCAGGTCGGCATTTCTAGGGAAAGGACAGGACACAAAAACAAGGCAGTAACCATTCACAAACATATATACAAAGTTCAATCCCAGAGACCAATACAACATACACCTTTACATAGATTCTGGGCTGGCCAGAGACGGGCAGGTGATAGGTTTTATTAAAGAACAATCTGTCTCTCTACCGGCCGTAGGAAAATATGGTATTATGAACACAGTATTCACGGCACTGTTGTTACACTGGTATCTCTAGTATGGGGAATACAATTCTTATATTTACAAACAATCGTATAGCACTGGACGGCACTGAGACACTTATTACAAACACATATAGATTCAATAAATCATGCATGTAGGTATATCATGGTCCAGAGCGCGCGCGCTCCGTCACATAGGTAAGGGAGGGGGAACTGAAGTATTTCGGTACACCAGGGAGACACTCGTACGTGAGACAGATAGACGTGAGATGTGCCAATACACTGGGGAGGGGAAACGTATGCAATGCAAGGGAGGGCACTCGTCTGTTGAAATGAATTAGGTACCACTCAAGCACTTCACTTATTCGTCACACTGGGGAGGGAATACTACTTAACATTGAAAGGGAGCGAGCGGTGCTGTGTGTGTCATACACCTTCACTTAGGATCACTTAAGCTCATCCAGTCTTATACACTGAGTTAATACACTGTAAGAGATACACTCGCGTCACATTCACGGCCTAGTCATTTATGCTGGTTCAGGAGTTGCACACTATTTGGGCCCTTTGTAATACACTGATGGGCTGACTCCCGGTACCCCAGGCTGGAGGAGTGAGGCTGAGGCTAGCCTTTCTGGAAGCCCGGCATAGGGATGCGGGGCTGGGGCCAAAGAGGGCCAGAGGGTGGCCTGGTGTCGACTCTGGGAGGTGCCGGATGAGGTCCTGCCATCAGGCAGGTCACGCCCTGGAGTCCTGGATAGGCCCCTGTGAGTCTGGGGGCCCAGGATACTGGACTCTGGGGCCGCCGGAGAAGCGGGGCTGCGGCAACTGCGGGCGGGTGACGTCGCCATCAGGGCCACCTCACGGCAGCCTCGGACTGGGGGCATCACCATCAGGACTCGACACCAGGGACTCTGCTTACTGGACCTCTGCCTTGGCTGCTATGGCTGCTACCCTCGTGAGAGGGGCTGGAGGGAGCCAAGGCCCTGAATAGGGCCTTGCCACGGCTTCAAGAAAGGGTCTCCCCTGGACTCACCTCCTGGAGGAGAGGGAGTCCATCCTGTCCGGCCACAGGAAACAAGGTGGGCTAGGTAAGGGACTTCTGCCCCGGGAGCTATCCTGGGAGCAGAGGGTGAGGAGCAGACGATGGCCTGCTCTGCCTCCCCCGTGCCTGTAACACTGCGCGGTAAATCCTCTGTCCCGTCAGACCCCAGGGAAAACACGACTCGAGGCTTGCTCTACCCTGTTTTCACGAAGGGGAAAAGAGTCTCCAGTAGGAGGGGAGTGGACGATGGCCTGCTCTGTCCCATTCCTGACACGGCTAGTGGCCTATGTCACGGTTCCTACAGGAGCTGGCAGCAGAGGGACGGACGATGGCCTGTCCTACTTCGGACCTGACACGGCTAGTGGCCAGTGCCACGGTGCTGTGAAAGATAGTAGCTGAGGGACGGACGATGGCCTGTCCAGCCTCAGACCCAGTACAGCTAGTGGCCTATACTGTGGCGCTACTCTGGGGGGAGACTGCAGGAGAGGAGCGTACAATGGCCTACTCTTCCTCGTCCCGACACAGTTGATGGCCTATGCCACGGTTCCTGCAGCGGGATAGCAACTGGAGAGCGGACGATGTAGGCGCCTACTCTGCCCCTTACTCGGTACAGCTAGTGGCCTATACCATGGCGTTGTGTGGAGCTGTCTAGGCAACTCCACCCCTGACCTCCCAACTGGATGATGATGAGATTCGCCACACGGGTGTGGCACGGGCTCCCAACTGGAACTCCTCCTGCAGACTAGGTGCCTCTCATTGCTACCTCCACGTAGCGTCGGTTGGGAGTGAGAGGGGCTCCGGGGAGTCGCACAGCTTGGCCATTCCTGCCCGGAGCCACTGTGGGTAGGCTGCGCACCCCCAGCGGTCCTTTGGGGGCTGTGGGTGTCGGTGTCGTCTGCAACCTGCTTCTTCTCCTCACGTATTTCACTTGTAATAGCCGTGGATCATTTGTAATCCAGTGTCTAACTGTGAAATATAGTAATGGCATATGCCAATGAAATTACTAAAATTGTTATTCTGCATGTGAAAGGGTACGACTTCTCGTTCCATAGACACGGAGCCTAGAGCAGTGTCCTCTTTCTAAACCGGGTTGGGTTTCTTAAGGCAACTAATGGGAACAGGGCATAAAAACTCAGGTCAACAAACCTTACACGTATATTTCCTTAAATTACAATCTCAGTCAAGTACACAGTGGCACGCTTAACCACTCCGCGGCAGAGGGTGCGGAATTTTCCGTGCACCACAGGCCGGCTGGGGTGCCATTTTCTGAAGTTTCAAAAATTGATTTGTTTTCCTATGCCATATTGAAGAGAAAGTTTAGTCACACCTGACAGGGAAAATCCCAGCTTCCTAGACCCATTCTGTGGCTTGCAATGGAGTGCAAAAGTTGCGGAAATATCGGCAACCGATATCACCGCCAAAAGGTGCTGCCGCAGTGCAACTTCGCAAGTGTTGTTACAGTATTTTTTGTTTTTACCCCCCAAAACAATGCGAATGGTGCTGAAATGTTGCACATATATGAGATATGATGATATAGAATGATTTCAGTACAGAATACGTTAGGAATGGCTGGAAAGAAATTATTATGAATATTTTTTCACCATTTTGATATAAAATATGTTTATGGTAGATCCGAGTTAATTTTTACGTTATCGTTGTGCCCATACTTGGAAAAGGGAGTGAAAGGGCTGAACTTTCAGTCCTAAAGGAGAAAATTGCATGTCCTCCGAGGCTAGGCTCTTATACGGGAGGTGAAATTGGAGGGTCAGATCCAATTTGCAATACGGAAGTTTAAGTCGCAACTCACACACCACGTGCATGGCTAAAAACAGAATTGTAATGCAGTTTCAAAACTACGAATAAGTCTAATTATTACGAATACAGAGACAAAGCAGAAATAAATACATTTACAGACGAGGGAAAACGTATTTTTTCCGTAATAACACGTTCACCTTTCTCTATCATCTTACCTTGTAGCACTCGCAATATATGTTGCTGTCTCGTAAACTGGGTGGTTGTGTGCGTTTTGCGAGGGAGGCAAAAGATTATATTTTCTGTCTGGGTCGAGATAATGGGTGTAACTATGTGTTTTTAGGCACGGCCACGAGCGAAAAAATTGTACATCCACTTGTCACGGCAGCAGGTGGTGACTAGACAGAGAGTAGCGACAACTCTTAGAAAGGACGTCATGTTCCTGACAGGCGAGCCGCGTGCTCGGATTCCCTGCCCGACTGCCTGGCACTTGTGTTGTCCTTTCTCTCTCTGGTGCTGGTGTTATACTGACGAAAGAATAATATAAGAGTAGGTGATGAATGAGAAGTATGATGCTTACAGTCAATGTTTATATGTGAATTTTAACAGTACACTATACTATATTGCAGCAATTGCCTGTTGACTGATGATTAAATTCTGTAATAGTTTCCTCATGGCTACACTTTTACTACTAAGCTCTGTGTGTGTGTGTTTTTTTTCTGGGTTTTTGTGTTCTTCATTAATCTTCTTTCAGTAGAAATGCAAGCGAGCATTGAGAAACTTACTTAGAAGCTTGTGTTTGAGGTTGTGACAAGTAGGAATATCATAACCTTTGGTTAGGTTTACTGCTTCATCCATCAGCATTTTCTTAAGCTTATTCTTTCCTCTTGTTACGAAGGGGGATTTGCCAATTAGGTGTTCGAGAATCTTCCCGATGTTTGCTGTAGGCTAGTTCCGGTATCGGTACGAGTCAGAGATGCCAGTTTGCTTGCTGTTAGTGAACGTAGTTATTTCGTAAGTTATGCACTAATTTTTATGCTCTTTTTCTCTATATTGTTTTATTTACGTGATACTTCTTTAAACTATGTAATTTAATTTAAGTTTGGTAAATGATTTAAATTGGAGTGTTATGTAATGTAAGAAGACTCTGGCATGTTTTATATCTCCGAGCTGGCAACTGTTGTTCTCGTGGGAAGTAGATCATTCCTGAATAATGCAAGGAAGGGGATAACTGCTCGCCGTCAGCAGCCGAGGAAAGGGCTCCTTCTCCCGTCCCCTCCACTGACAGGGAAGAAGTGGACCTCCTGCCCTCGACTCCTCCACCTGCTGTTGATGGCGAGCCGAGGAGAAAGAAGAAAAAGAGGAAGGGGAAGAAAGGCGGGCCTCCACCACCGGTTGAGATGGAGACAGACCATCCCACGTCTCCTCCACCATCTCCACCGCCTGCCTTCACCACCACCGCTCCTCCACCTCCACCGCCTGCCTCCACCACTGCTGACCGCCGTCAGGAAGTCTTGGCCCGACTCCCTCCACTGAGAGAGGAAACTCGCGTCCATTTCGAGTCTCTCTCAGTGGATCAGATCTTTGAACAGCAAGATCGATACCATCGGGCCAACTTCTCTGACGTGACGGACTCCCTCTACCGCCTCCACCGCTGTCAGCAGTTTAACGACCGCCACGCCGAGTGTCTGCTTGTGACGAGCGAGAGACACGCCGACGACGTGGCCATTTTAGACTACGTCGTCCACGCTATTTTAAAACATCACGGTCTACACTAGCTGAAGCTAGTTCACCTGCCTTCCATCTGCAGTTCACCCACTACGGGCTCTCCACCCTGAGCCCGTGCCACATCCGTGTGGCAAATCTTATCATCATCATCATCGACTGGGATGAGGCACTTGCAGTGTTAAGGATTAGTTGGGCCTCAGTCAGTTTGAGTGAAGTTTATCTGGGTGTCGGTGCAGTGTCAGTGACGTTGGTATAATTTCGGTACTTGTGAAGTTATNCTGATCTTGTGAGCTATTGAAGTGTTATTGTGAAAATAGTGAAGTGAAGTTGGCAAGCATTAAGTGGAATTATTTGGATAATAAAGACAGTGCACTTTAAGAAGCCAGTGTTATCTTCGCCTCAGCTGATCTTGTGAGCTATTGAAGTGTTATTGTGAAAATAGTGAAGTGAAGTTGGCAAGCATTAAGTGGAATTATTTGGATAATAAAGACAGTGCACTTTAAGAAGCCAGTGTTATCTTCGCCTCAGCTGATCTTGTGAGCTATTGAAGTGTTATTGTGAAAATAGTGAAGTGAAGTTGGCAAGCATTAAGTGGAATTATTTGGATAATAAAGACAGTGCACTTTAAGAAGCCAGTGTTATCTTCGCCTCAGCTGATCTTGTGAGCTATTGAAGTGTTATTGTGAAAATAGTGAAGTGAAGTTGGCAAGCATTAAGTGGAATTATTTGGATAATAAAGACAGTGCACTTTAAGAAGCCAGTGTTATCTTCGCCTCAGCTGATCTTGTGAGCTATTGAAGTGTTATTGTGAAAATAGTGAAGTGAAGTTGGCAAGCATTAAGTGGAATTATTTGGATAATAAAGACAGTGCACTTTAAGAAGCCAGTGTTATCTTCGCCTCAGCTGATCTTGTGAGCTATTGAAGTGTTATTGTGAAAATAGTGAAGTGAAGTTGGCAAGCATTAAGTGGAATTATTTGGATAATAAAGACAGTGCACTTTAAGAAGCCAGTGTTTATCTTCGCCTCAGCAGATCTTGTGAGCTATACACCTAAAGGCTGACCATAAGAAGAACGACTCACTGGGCAACGTCCTTCCTATATTGAACTACAGTACTGCTGTTGGAGCCTGTGACAGTGTGGGACATGGGACGTAATACTATCAAATCACACGGACTTATACTGATCATCAGCTCTATTTTAAGCAGCACCTCATAAGCTTTGTCTGACACAGCAGTAAGACCTCCTTCTTTGTATTCTTTGAGTAAAGTGAGGTCTGCTGCTTTATGATCAGCTGTCTCATGGGGTGATGCTGTTTGTATTACATCTCTCAAGCACTCATCACAGGTGATCGTCTTTTTTTACACTGGGAACACAGGAGCCTATAAGACTGTACAAAGAATCACTCGACTGTCACTAACAAATTCCTCCTGAACTAAGTTAGAGGTAAACGAGAGTACCTATATAGGTACTCTAAGGTAAACTATATTATATTCTGGACGTCTTAGAAACTTGTAACATTCATAGACGTACACGCCCACGTAAGAATATACATAAAATGCACGTAGTACACATATACAGCACACGGAAAAGAAGACACGATGCACGTATGTCACACACAGCACACGAAATAATAAGAGTACATGTAGAATTCACATCAAAAGATTATGTACGGATAATGCACGTAATAATACGCGTAAAAACACGAGACATATAATAAACACGAAAAGTAAGCGACATACACATGAGCATAACATTCGATGTATAAAGGTAGTGTAATAACTGAAATAAAACTGAATAAATTAATCACTGTTCTGGCCGAGATTCGATCTCAGGCCCTCGCGCTTGAGTCGCGCACACGTTACCACTGAGCCAAAGAGAGGATCCCCCTTTTGATTCAGGGCAATGCTGGGTTTTATATACCCCGTTACAGTAGGTACCTAGGTATTAAGATGGTACTATTATTTCGTGAATAATACTTTTTTCCACGTAGTCATAATACACAACACACAGAAGAACATGAAGTATAATACTATATATGCAAAATTGCACATAAATAACAATAAACAACTATTATGGACATAGTATGAAAATACCGTGACTGATTTGTGAATCATCAAACAAATTCATTCTCAATGATTAACCTGTCCTGATGCTCTGATCTTCAGTATTTCTCTTTTACATTGACAGTTGTTATATTTCTACAGCAAAGAGGAACAACCTTCCAGTAAACTGCAAACTGCATGAAAACATTCATTAAGCATACCTCACGTAAGACTGATCTGGAAGTTGGCTCCCACTCCAGACGATTTACTTTATTCCTCCATAATTTCCTTCTTTCTGGATCAGATGGAAATGTAAACACTTTAAACCCTTTCTCCGGTCGACTGCTGGACCCATAAGCAGAACAGCCTGGCACCACGCCCACCCACAACAACAAATAATCATGAACTAACGCGGACGGCTGGAGTCTCAGTCAAGTTGCGCACGCGATTTTGGCAGGAACATGGCGTCCATCAGTTGAGCGTCCCTTACCCCCTATGTCGCTACTCTCTGTATGTAGGTACTCTATAGCGGTGACCTGAGAGATGATGATACGTGAGAGAGTGAAGTTTTTTGTTTTTACCCCTCAAAACAATGCGAATGGTGCTGAAATATTGCGCATATATGAGATACAATGATATCGAATGATTTCAGTACAGAATATGTTAGGAATGCCTGGAAAAAAATTATGAATATTTTTTCACCTTTTCGATATAAAACATGTTTATGGTAATTTTGAGTTATTTATTAAGTTATCGTTGTGCCTATGCTTGGAAAAGGGAGTGAAAGGGCTGAATTTTCAGTCCTAAATGAGAATATTTTATGTCCTCCATGGCTAGGCTCTCCCACTGGAGATGAAAGTGGAGGGTCGGATCCGATTAGCAATACAGAAGTTGAGTCACAACTTCCAGCTTCCATACCACGTTCCTGGTTAAAAACAGAATCGTAATGCAGTTTCAAAACTACGAATAAGTCTAATTACTACGAATACAGAGACAAAGCAAAAATAAATACTTTTACAGACGAGGGAAAACGTATTTATTCCGTAACAACACGTTCACCTTTCTCCATCATTTTATATGTTGCTGTCTCGTAAACTGGGTGGTTTTGTGTGTTTTGCAAGGGAGGAAAAAGATTATATTTTCTGAATGGGTCAAGATAATGGGTGTAACTAGGTGTTTTTAGGCATGGCCATGAGCGAAAAATCATAGACCCACTTGTTACAGCACCAGGTGGTGAACTGAGAGAGGATACGTGACTGTGACAGGGTGAAGTGAAAGTCAGTCTCATGTCCCAGATTTTCTTTCACTTCCCGAAAGATTTCACAATTTTCTACAAGTCGCACTGCATCGAATGATCTAAACCATTACAACAAACCTGAGCAAATAGGTAGATACCAAGACAAAAATGTATTTTCCACTTATCACGTCTTTTTTGTTTGTGCCTGTACTAAACCATAATCATAAACAGGTGGTTGTGTGTGTTTTGCAAAGAAAACAAAGATGATATTTTCTGCCTGGGTCAAGATAATAGGTGTAGTTGTGCTTGTTTAGGCATGGCCAGGAGTGAAAAAATCGAATATCCACTCATCACAGCAACAGGCTCTGAACTGCTTGATGGGGTGTATGGGAATGTAGTGTAGGTCAGTCTGAAGACGTTCAGAATGTTCATTCACTTCCTCCAAATTTTTGCAGTTTTTTATAGGCTACACTCAAACGATGCCAGTGGCCATTTATGGGCTAAACATCATTCGACACCAGCGGCCACGGAGGGGTTAACAAGAAAATAATATACACAAGTAAGACAGGGACGGAGTACTCTGTGACAGGTAGGTGTGACTTGGGCTTGCTGTAGGGTGAGGCCCGGTGGTAATGCAGGGCCCAGAATGGCGGCCTGCGTCGAGGCCACTGGTCGTCAGGGTATTCGGAGGGGCCTTTGTCAGGAGGTCGGGCTGCTGGTGCTCATCCGGGGCCTCATCAGGAGGCCAGGCCGTGGTTGTCTCGTCCGGGAGTGGTCTGAGGGCGGCGTGATGTGGGTACCCTTCCTGAGGGGCCCGGGGGTCAGGCATAGGGGCTGGGCCCAAACAAGGACAGCAGGTGCGCTTGTCAGCGCCCACTCTGCCAGGCAGGAGGTTGTTGGGTGAGGGGCTCAGGAGTTCACGCCCCAGGGTCCTGGGGACATCTCGGCTGGCCCGGGGGCTGCGGTCTCTCGGTTGAGCCTCCCTCTGGGGTGGACTGCGGCAGCTCGACGGTGAAGAGCCCGACTAGGATTGGGACTGCTGAGGGGCGAGCCAGAGGGCTAGGACCCCAGGTACCAGAGGGCCTTGCCAGGTCTCCTCCAGCTGCTGTTCTAGCCGGAGGGTGTCCCTGTTAGGAGAAGAGGGAAGGATACTCGAGCCGCTATAGGTGGATTCTAGCAGACCCGGGTAATCCTCAGGTGGGGAAGGCACATAGCTGTTCCCTCCCGGCGTGACTTGTGGCCGTCGCCGAGTCCCCTGGGGCGCGATTGGTGAAGCAGCTTGTGGCCGTCTCCTCCCTCGTGTGGCTTGTGGCTGTCACTGAGGGCTGGTGCCCCTGGCTACCGGTGGGCAGAGTGCAGCTTGTGGCCATCACCTGCTCAAGGGCGCTATGCCCCGCTAAGACTACACCCCGAGTGCAGCTTCTGGCTGTCATGGTGGTGCAGGTTCAGCTTGCGGCCGTCACCGGTGTCCCACTTCCCAGAGGACTGACAGGGGTGCGGCTTGTGGCCCTCTCTCTCCTGCAGGTGTGGCTTGTGGCCGTCATCAGTGAGGGATCCCTCCTGATGGAGGCGCGGCTTGTGGCCGTCGCTACTTCGGAGGTGCGGCTTGTGGCCGTCACCTGTTCCCCTTCTTTGGGAGGTTTTATTGGGAGCAAGTTGTGGCCATCTCCTGGGTGCGGCTTGTGGCCGTTACCTGTTCCCTTTTTGTTAGGGTTGTATCGAGGAGCAGCTTGTGGCTGTCCCCTCCCCGTGTGCAGCTTGTGGCCATCACCTGGTATGGTTTGAGGGAGGGACTCAGCTGCTGAGCGGCTAGTGGCCGTCTCCTGCTGACTGTATGGGGCTAGTAGAATAGCCCCATCCCGAACCTGGTGAGGGCTGGTCCGGCGGGGATGTAGTCCGCCATGACTGAGAATTCCATGGAGAGTTACCTGAGCGCGAGAGCGGCGTGGGGGAAAGACACAGTTGCGCACGTCTTGCACAGAGCGCGTGCTGTCCATTTCTGCCCCTTGCGTATCTCCTCCTGGGGTGGATGTCTCAGCCAGGTAAGGTCCATGGGGCACTTCGGTATTCTGCCACGTATTCTGCATTCCATTTTCGGTGTTGTGCATTTCACCACTGTTGGTGGAAAAAAAGGCACGTCCCCATGCCTGAAGGTGGCGGGTGGTGGCGGTCTGGTGTTGTGGTGTGAGGTGTTGTAGGAGGGAGCTCCAGTGGGTGGTGATGGTGTCCAGTTGGTGGCTGCTGATGAAGGTAACGAATAGTGTTGAGGGTTGGGGTGACTCCCAAAGGAGGCATAGTAGGTGCAGGGTCCCTCGAATGCATTTTTTAATGCCTGTGGTGGGGGCTCAGATGATGATGGCGGATCTTCATGGCCGGAGGTGGTGTGGTGGTGAAGGTGGGCTGTGGCTGTGGCTGAATGCTAGCCACCGACAGGATGGCCGGCATTTTATGCCAGTGGTAGGGGGTGGAGCTGGGGATGTCCCTTGGGAGTACGGGTGGCGGTGCTTTCCACATGGCATGGTGAATGTGGTATGTCACCTGGTTGGTGTTTGGTGGTGTCGGGGTTGTGGGTGGTGAGGGGGAGGGGGTGGCGGTGTACCGCTGGGGTGGGCATGAGATACGCCCTGGTCGGGTTACGGAGGTGGTGAGTTTGGTTGTGAGTGGGGAGGGGCGTGGAGGTGTGCGTGATGTGGAACGGCAGGTGATGGTTGGTGGTGGAGGTGGTGTGGATA
>JAGKTI010018861.1:0-17395 GCA_018397915.1 Birgus latro | reverse complement strand
GCTGGGCTTAAGCCGTGAGTGAGAAGTAGGCCATAACTCACAACCAGAGCTAAAATGTCTGCCCCTGTACTGAATGGTCAAAGCCGCATGCTTGTCTGATCATTCCCAACGAACCTCGAGCACCCAAGTAATACGACTGTAACCTGCAAGTGGTGTCAAAACGTACGTACGCATCCCCACTGAATGTCCAATGTCGTGTGACCACCAGGCTAAGTCTTTCCCAACTGCCACCACCATCGAACACAGAACACAAGCCACGAGTACATGTTTGCTGACAGTGGCCATCCATCTCTCTACCGAACATCCAGTATTGCCTGGTCACCGGGACACACACACACACACACACACACACACACACACACACACACACACACACACACACACACACAAAGAGAGAGAGAAAGAGAGAGAGACTGGTACCCACAAAATGATTACAGTATCAGTAGGGTAATCTCTGTATAAATGCATATGATAGTACACAGTGTGTTTGTATGAATTGTACAGTACTCTTCCATATGGTATGGGTATTCATTTCAATACCACAGCCAGCCACCTTGGCCAAGCATCCCTAATGGGATAGGTTAGGTTTGGTTAGGTTAGGATATTGTAACATACGTAATTGAGGATATTTTTGAGAAAATCCTATGGTTAGTTTTTCAATGATGGGGTGAGCATCGCTCCTGGCTCAGGGTTCCCGGTGGTCACCATGCATGTAACACAGACCGCAAGCCATGAGTAAACATACGGTAAAAGTGCCCATCCACCTCTACCCCAAATGTTGGGAGTCCCTCGGCCTTCAGGATTAGTGAGAAACCCCCCACCTTGTGCACCTGTTCACTTCCCTACCAAAGGTCAGAGTCGCCTGGCAGGCCGCATTAGTCTTACACTGCCTGAGGCGGTGATCTACCGGTCATCCGCTGTTGCTGTCACGCACTAACCCTTGCCTGGGCAAACGGAAGTGAATGTTATATGCAGATGTCAGTTTGCCGCGTTTTGCTTCCTCTGTACTCAGATGCAGCCATGGGGTGCAATATGGCAGCACTGCACTGCTTGTTGCCCAACAAGCCTGCATCTCAGTTCCTGCCTTTGTGTCACCTGAGTGGCTGGCTTGCAAGAATAGCCGTGAATGCAGTTGCATTTGTGGTGGTCCCTACCCTCTTCAGGTTGTGGCCCTCCTCTGCTGTACTCTTGTGTGTGTGGTGATGGCCCCACCACCACCTGAGAAGCAGAAGAGGAAGGTTCTGACTCAGGATAAGAAATGTGAGGTATTGGGCAAGGTTGACACAGGCTGGACCACAGGATGCATACTTTATGAATATGATCTAGCCCGTTCAACATTGTTTGATATCAAGAAGTTACGCGACAAGCTTACGCAGAACAGACAGGACTTCGGCGAAAGCACACGTAGGGACTACAGGGAGGTAATGGCCCAGGCCTGGCACACCATTATTGACCGGTCGATATTGATGTGGTTTCGCCAGCAACGTGGTTCTTACCTAATTGTATCTTTACAGGAAAGAGTCAAGCTCGTACTGTCCCGTGTCTTAAACCATTTTCATCATACATCTCCTTAAATTTATGAATTGTTTTGGCACACACTGTTTCATTCGGTAGTGCATTCCACTGATCAGTTGCCCTATTTGGTGAACTGAATTTCCTTACATCTTTATCATCTCACTTTTTATGCAGCTTTTTGCAGTGTCCTCTTGCTGATACTTCCCCATAGGTTATATATTCATTTATGTTTATTTTCTCTTTTCTTGATATGCATTTATATAGCATAGTCATGTCTCCTCTTTTTCTTCTCTCCTTTAGTGTTGGCAGATTCAATTTCTCTAATCTTTCTTCATAGCTTAGATCTCTTAAGCTTGGTACCCATCTTGTAGTGGCCCTTTGAACTTTTTCAGTCTTATCTGTGTGTTTCTTGAGATGGGGATTCCAGTCTACTGATGCATACAGCAGGGTTGGTCTAATGAAAGATGTTATTATCTTCCTTAGCATGTCTTCATCAGTGTATGTGAATGCTATCCTCATATTTGCAAGCAGTGTATACATGCTCTGTACCTTTTCATTTATGTGGTCTGCCAGAGTCAGTCTGTTATTGATAACCACACCTAAGTCCTTCTCTCTTTCTGATCTGTGTAGGGTTTTACTTCCTAATTTATAATCCCAATCTGGTCTTTTCCCACTTTTACCAGACTTGATTGCATGACACTTGTCCACATTGAATTCCATTTGCCATGTATTACTCCATTCATGAAGTTTATTTCATTCCTCTTGTAGCATGAGGGTGCTAAGGCTGCAGTGCGTGTGGATGGCAAACTGAGTGAATTTTTCCATTTGAAGGTTGGATTGAAACAAGGATGTGTCATCTCTCCATGGTTGTTCAATCTGTATATGGATGGGGTTATAAAAGAGATACAAGGTCTGGCAGTGGATGTTGGAACGGCCCTAGTGAGAGAGGGCAGTGTTTGAAAACTACCTGTACTGTTGTTTGCAGATGATTCTGTGTTGTTGAGTGAAGAGGAAGGGCAGCTGCAGGGCTTGGTAGATGAGTCTGGGAGAGTGTGTAAGAAACGGAATCTAAAGGTGAATATAGGGAAGAGTAAAGTGATGGTCTTCGAGAGAAGTAAAGTCAGTGAATGTACAGTGAGATTGGATGGGGAGGATATGGAGAATGTGAGTGCATTTAAGTACTTAGGTAGTGTGATGGGTATGGATGGAAGTTTGGAGGGTGAAGTGCTTGAAAGGTTGCAGCAGGGAAGGAAGGTTGCTGGTTCGTTGAAAGCAGTGATAAGAAACAGGGAGGTGAGCATGGAAGTGAAAAAGTTGCTACATGACAGTATTGTGATACCAACTCTAACATATGGAAGTGAAGCTTGGACCCTGTTGGAGGGACAGAAGTCAAGAGTGAGAGCATTGGAAATGAGTTATTTGAGAGGAGCATGTGGAGTCACATGGAGAGACAGACTAACAAATGAGGAAGTGAAGGAGCATTGTGGTGTGGATGTGGATGTGATAGGAAGCGTTATGAGAAACATGTTAAAGTGGTTTGGGCATGTGGAGAGCATGGAGAGTGAAAGACTGACGAGGAGAGTGTATGTGAGTGAGGTTGAGGGGGGAGAGGGAGGGGGAGGCCGAGGATGAGATGGAGGGATGAAGTGGAGAGGTATATGAGAGAGGGGGATGTGAGCTCGGAGCAGGGCAGTGAAATGGCAGGGGACAGCGACGTGGAGGCAATTTGTTTGTGGCCACCCCATGTGGGATTGAGGCATCTGGCAATAGATAGATAGATAGATTGTAGCTTTTTACAAGAGTCTGTGTTAGTAATTCTCCTTTGTATTTCTGCATCACCGGCAAATGTATTTAAATAGCTTTCATTTCCAATATTATTATGTGTCATTTTATATGCACTAAAAACATAATTGGTGCCAGCACTGAACCCTGTGGAACTCCGCTAATCACTTCCCTCCATGATGAGTAATTTCCCCTTAGTACTGTTCTCATATCCCTTTTTCCGAGAAAATCTTGCATCCAACAGTACAGTTTGCCTCGGATTCCTCCTTGATGGTACAGTTTCCTTAAGAGTCTTTGGTTCAGTACTCTGTCAAATGCTTTCTTGAAATCTAGATAGATACTGTCCACCCATCTTTCTCTTTTCTGTAATTTTTCTGCAACTCTGTCATAATAGCTTAATAAATTAGTAACAATTGATATTTCCTTTCTGAAACCAAATTGCCTTTCTGTTATCATATTGTTTTCTTCTAGATGGTTTACCCATACTTTTCTTAGTAGCTTTTCTAGTATCTTGCTTACAGCACTGGTTAGTGATACTGGTCGGTAGTTGAGTGGATTTTGTCTATTCCCTTTCTTGAATAAGGGGAGACAATGTTTGCTTTCTTCCAAATATCAGGTAGTTTACCTTGAGCCATGGATTCCTTAAACATTAACAATAATGATCTACGGATTCCGAGGCAAAGCATATGCTCCACAGGTAGGATTGGATGACGCAGAGAAGGATAGATTTTGGGATGATTTAATACGTGTAGTAAGTGGTATGGGTGATGATGAGGTAGTGGTACTGGGAAGGGATTTAAGTGGTACTGGGAAGGGATTTAAATGGTCATGTGGGTGAAGCAGCTCAAGGTTATGAAGGAGTCCATGGAGGATGTGCATATGGTGTGAGGAATGCAGAAGGGGAAAGAATATTCGAGTGTGGGGAGGCTATGAACATGATTGTGTGCAACACACATTTTAGGAAAAGAATCAGCCGGTTGATTACGTATGAGTCCGGGGGAAATAGTAGTCAGATAGATTATTTTCTGGTCAGGAGGGTTGATAGGAGATTAGTGAGGGATGTTAAAGTTATAGGAAGCGAGGAGTGTGTGCAGCAGCACAAACTGTTGATTTGTGACATGGTGCTTAAGGAACGAGTGATGAGAAGGAGGACATATGTACCTAGGAGGAAAATATGGAAGCTGGGAAACCAATCAGTAAGGGATGCCTTTTATAGTGAGATGAGGAGAGTGGTGGCTGAACAGGAAGCCGTACATAGAGGCATTAATGAACAGTATAGAGCCCTTAAGAACAACCTTTTGAGAGTTACCGATGCAATATGCGGTTGGACAAGAGGCCCACCAAGACATAAAGTAACTTGGTGGTGGGATGAGGGTGTAGAAGCTGCAGTTAAGGAGAAAAGAAGGCTTTTCCGGGAATGGAAGAATGGTGGTAACAGGGAGGAGTACTTGGCTGCCAAGCGCAGGGCTAGAAGAGAGGTATACAGGGCGAAGTCTGAGTCACAGAGACTTTTACTTGATAATCTAAATCATGGAGAAAGGAAAAATATGATTTTTAGGGTGGCAAATCAGGTGAAGAGGGATAATCAGGACATTGTAGGTGAGCAGTGTGTGAAGAATGATGATGGAAGGGTAGTGGTGAACAGTGAGGATATTAAAGATGCATGGAGAGAGCATTATAGCCGGTTGTTGAATGAGGAGTTTGATTGGGATAGAGAAGGTTTGGAGTCAGCTGATCCAGTGTTTGGCCCTTGGCCTTTGATTGACGCTGCTACTGTGAGTCAGGCAATAGGCAGGATGCGGGTGGGGAAGGCGACAGGTGTGTCTGGGTTGACTGCCGAAATGTTGAAGGCCTCAGGAGATACTGGGGTGAGGTTAGTCACTGACCTGATAAATATGATTATATATGATTGTGTTGTCCCAGATGATTGGCTGAAGAGTGTAATTGTAAATGTGTACAAAGGAAAGGGTGATGCCCTGGAAAGGGGAAATTACAGAGGTATAAAGCTCTTAGATCAGATAATGAAAGTAATGGAGAGAGTTCTAGAAGGTATGATTAGAGAAAGAGTGAATATCGATGAGATGCAGTTTGGGTTTATGCCAGGCAGGGGGACCACTGATGCCATATTCATTGTTCGACAGCTTCAGGAAAAATATATTGGAAAGAAAAGGGAATTTTATTTTGTTTTTGTTGATTTGGAAAAGGCCTTTGACAGAGTCCCTAGAGAGGTGGTGAAGTGGGCAATGAGAAAGCTAGAGTTGGAAGAGTGGCTGGTTAGGGTGGTTATGGCCATGTACATGGGTGCTCGCACCCAGGTAAGAGTGAATGGAGCTTTGAGTGATGTGTTTTCCGTGAATGTTGCTGTGCATCAGGGGTCAGTTTTGAGTCCCTTGTTGTTTAACATGGTGCTTGAAGCCCTCTCACGTGACTTCAGAGATGGACTCCCATGGGAGATGTTGTATGCTGATGATTTGGTGTTGATTGCAGAGAAGGAAAAGGAGGCGGAGGAAAGATTTAAGAAGTGGAGAGATGGTATGGGGTACAAGGGCTTAAGGGTAAATGCAGATAAAACAAAAGTGATGATATCTAGGGTTGGTGGCGGTACAATCAGAGGAGAGGGAGAGTGGCCTTGTGCAGTTTGCCACAAGGGTGTGGGAAGTAATTCCATCTTGTGTAGTGTTTGTGATAAATGGGTACACAAGAGATGTAGTTGTATTAGAGGTAGACTGCGAGATGATGCTGATTTCAGGTGTGCGGCGTGTCAGGGAGAGCAGGTGGAGATTGTTAGACGTGAGAGGGTTGAACTTGCAGGTAAGTCTCTTTAGTGTGTGGAGGAGTTTCGTCATATGGGAGACATGTTATGTGCCAGAGGTGGGGCTGGAGTTAGCTCGGTTGCTAGGGTTAGAAGGGTTGGAAGAAGTTCAGGGAGCTGTTGCCTCTCCTGACATTGAGAGGACTCTCCTTACATGCTAAGCGGTCTTTGTATGCAGCATGTGTTAAGAGTGTGATGCTGTTTGGTAGTGAGACCTGGGCAGTAAAGGAAGAGGATATTTGCAGGTTTAAACATACAGAAATGACAATGATTAGGTGGATGTGCAGTGCGTCCCTGCGTGCAAGGCCTGGGGGGCCCGGTTTACGATGGAAGAGTTGAGAGGTAGGATGGGACTGGAGTGTATTGGTATTGTGATGAGGAGAGGTAGGCTGAGGTGGTTTGGACATGTGGAGAGGATGGGGGATGATAATTGGGTACAGAGGGTGAGAGGTGTTAATATTGTGGGAGGGGTTGGGAGGGGTAGACCGAGAAAGACATGGGATGAGGTCATTAAGTGTGACTTAGGGTTAAGGGACTGAACAGGGAGGCTGCCAGGGATCGAGCAGCATGGAGAGCCATTAGGGGACCGAGGCCGACGCACGCAAGCATGTTGGAGCCTTCAAAAACGAAACGAAACGTAACTCCTTTGCACATTCATGTAGCACCCAACATGAAATTTTGTCTGGACTATTTGCTTTTCCTTTGTCTAATTTACTTGACTTCATCCAATTTTGATTACTCATTGTACAAACTAAATTATCTCAATATTACCAAAGTAATCCCTCTACTATCCGGACACCTCACTATTCGGACATTGTGGGCTGATGGCCGAAACCCCCAAATTGAAAAAAAAAATATGATTTTTTCCTACTGCGTCAGTTTGAGTTTCCCGCTCGCGCCGACTAGCTCCCTTCCCGCTCAGTCTCCCTCCTACTAGTTCTGTCTCAACTCCCGTGAACAGTGAATGGCTGTCCGCTCGTTTGTGGTATTTTCATTCTTGTTTAAATAATCAAAAGTCACAGTGCTAAGGATTAAGTGTAGTTAAACACTGGATTACTGGACATGCTTCAAGAGCAATTACGACCACTGTAAAAACTTTAGAGGTAAGGGTAAACAACAATCATGGACTGTAAATAACCATTGTCAACTGCTAAATATTTTCCATAATCACTTTGGGCATGTGGAGAGGATGGAGAGTGAAAGATTGACGTGGAGAGTGTATGTGAGTGAGGTGGAGGGGACGAGAGGGAGGGGGAGGCCGAGGATGAGATGGAGTGGAGAGGTATATGAGAGAGGGGGATATGAGTTGGGAGCGTGGTAGTGAAATGGCAGGGGACAGAGTGACATGGAGGCGATTTGTTTGTGGCCACCCCGTTCGGGATTGAGGCGTCTGGCGGTAGATAGATAGATAGACTTCTAAATCCTCATTCTCTGGTTACATTTTATTTACTTCATGCTTTGTGTCCCATATTTGAGTGCACAGGCTGTGAAAGAGGTGATTTTCTCAGTGATTACCATGTCTCATATACGTTCACTATCTAGTCAACTGGTGAACATTTTTGCCCCACACACCTCTAAATCATAATTTTTCTGGTTACATTTTATTTACTTCATGCTTTGTGCCCCATATTTGAGCGCATAGGCTGTGAAAAGGTGATTTTCTCTAATAATCATGTCTGCCTTACTCACCTCAAAATCATCATTTTTTAGTTAAAATTCGATTAATTCATGCTTTGTGCCAATTATTTATGTGAATGGGGTCTTAATTAAGTGATATGCATGTCCAGGAGGTAGGTAGGTAGATGGTTTTCTGATTTAGGTTACGTTAGGTTAGGGTCAAGAATAACCGGTGCTGTTGGTGAAGTGAACACCTTTGCCATACCTAACTCTTTTTCTGGTAACAGTTTATTTATTTGATGCTTTGGATCCCATATTTTAGTGCATAAGATATGAGAAATGATGATTTTCATAGTGATAGCCACGTCCGACACTTACTTACATTAAGCTGCCAACCTGTGAACTGCCTTACTCACCTCAAATTCATCATTTTTGGGTTAAAATTTGATTAATTCATGCTTTGTGCCAATTATTTATGTGAATGGGGTCTTAAGTGCTATGCATGTCTAGGAGGGAGGTAGGTAGGTGGTTTTCTGATTTAGGTTAGGTTAGGTTAAGCTGCCGTCACACTGGACCAAAAGTGGCTAACATGCGACCAGCTTTTGCGAGGCAAAACGGCTAGCAGAGTGTCCATCACACTCATATGTTCTTGCGAGCCGAAACGGCTAACAGTGTCGTTTGCCTTGGCGCTCTGTGGACATTTGTAAACAAACCACCACGGAGTACCCACTCCCTTTTCCTCAGTTTCTGTAACCGCTTCATGTACTTTAGCAACTCCAGAGCCACAAAGCAGTCTACTAGTGTTTTCCTTGCTGCAGGATCCATGTCGAAATCTGATTTCTACTTGTTGTTTGGAGACAAAGCAGACAGCCTCCGCGCCTGGTCACCCGAGTGTCCGAATATTTATTTCTGGTTACAAGAAAAAAAGTAAAAATGAATAAAAACCACAAGAATTAAATTGTATTTACTTAACAATTTTAGTTTAAGTTTCCTTCTATGAATAACAGAATATTTTCTCACCGATTACAAAATTAACATAGGCTCATTTGAGTTCCAATCCCACCAACAAGCTGTGAGCGAGAATTGTTATCCACTTCGCCTCGCAAGCGAAATCTTGCTCGCCGTGAGTCAGTTTGGCTAGCGGCTCGCAAATCTGGCTCGCATGTTAGCCAGTTTTGTGCTAGTGTGACGGCAGCTTTAGGGTCAAGAATGACCGGTGCTGTTGGTGAACAGTGAACACCTTTGCCATACCTAACTCTTTTTCTGGTAACAATTTATTTATTTGATGCTTTGTATCCCATATTTTAGTGCATAAGATATGAGAAATGATGATTTTCATAGTGATAGCCACGTCCGATAATTACTTACACTAACCTGCCAACTCGTGAACACCCCTGCCTTACCTCAAATTCATCATTTTTGGGGTTAAAATTCGATTAATTCATGCTTTGTGCCAATTATTTATGTGAATGGGGTCTTAAGTGCTATGCATGTCCAGGAGGGAGGTAGGTAGGTGGTTTTCTGATTTAGGTTGGTTGGGGTCAAGAATGACCGGTGCTGTTGGTGAACAGTGAACACCTTTGCCATACCTAACTCTTTTTCTTGTAACAGTTTATTTATTTAATGCTTTGTATCCCATATTTTAGTGCATAAGTTATGAGAAATGATGATTTTCATAGTGATAGCCACGTCCGATACTTACACTAACCTGCCAACTCGTGAACACCCCTGCCTTACTCACCTCAAATTCATCATTTTGGGGTTAAAATTCGATTAATTCATGCTTTGTGCCAATTATTTATGTGAATGGGGTCTTAATTAAGTGCTATGCATGTCCGGGAGAGAGGTAGGTAGGTGGTTTTCTGATTTAGGTTAGGTTAGGTTAGAGTCAAGAATGACTGGTGCTGTTGGTGAACAGTGAACACCTTTGCCATACCTAACTCTTTTTCTGTTAACAGTTTATTTGTTTGATGCTTTATATCCCATATTTTAGTGCATAAGATGTGAGAAATGATGATTTTCATAGTGATTTCCACATCCAATACTTATACTAAGCTGCCAACTCATGAACATCTATGCCTTACTTACCTCAAAATCATCATTTTTGGGTTAAAATTCAATGAATTCATGCTTTGTGTCCATTATTTAGTGCATATGGTGTGAGAAAGGGTGATTTTCATAGTTGTGAGCACCTATGCCTTACTCACCTCTAAATCATCATTTTTTGTTTAAAATTCAGTTAATTCATGCTTTGCGTGCATTATTTATGTGAAAGGGGACTTAAATAAGTTCTATGCATGTCCGATAAGGAGTTAGGTAGGTGGTTTTCTGATTTAGGTTAGGTTAGGTTAGGGTCATGAATGACCAGTGCTGGAGACCAATATCCGGACATGCCTATGGCTCTATTATGTCAGATAGTGGAGGGATTACTGTACATCTGTGTAGTCTATCGCTTCCCCAATGCCTCTTCAGAGCCCAGTGTATTTGACTTTATATCCACACAGTTGAGTAACCTCAACCTTGAGCTTAGTACCGAAATTACCATTTTGGGTGATTTTAACGTACATAATGTTGAATGGTTAGTGCATTCTGCCAGGACTGACGATGCTCGTCTAGAGTGTGAGCTGTTTGCATAATCGTTTAATCTCACGCAGCTGGTAAAGCAACCAACCAGAATACCAGATAATCCTGACAATAATGCCCATCTCTTGCTATTCCTGATAGATAATCCAGATCAATACAGAATAGAGGTTCTGACACCACTTGGATCCTCTGACCACAATCTCATTAAAGCCTCATTAGTTAGCCCCCCCTAAACCTCCCCATTCTGAACCTGTCTGGGTGACACGATGGCACTTTGATAGGGCAAACTGGGATGGATTTAGAAATTATCTTGCTGACATTCCGTGGCAGTCTGTCTTCTCTAGTGATGCCATTTCTATCCAGTCCCATATTAGTGATTTAATACTAGCTGGTATGGATCTGTTCATACCAGGTTAACAGTTCACTACAAGATCGAACTCTCCAAAATGGTTTGATAACAACTGTGCAAGAGCAATAGCCCAAAAGTCATTGGCATATAACACTTACTTAAAATAAAAAACATCTGAATCACTCTGTCAATTTAAAATTGCTAGAAACCATGCAAAAGCTGTAATAAATCTCGCTAAATCAAACTTTCTTCAAAATCAAGCCTCAGAACTACTTAACAGCCCAAATGACAATAGAATATTCTGGTCAGCTCTTAATTCTTTCAGTAATAACTTTAACAAGTCATCATCCATTCCCCCACTAAAATCTTCAGATGGCAACATTACAAATGACCCACATAGGAAAGTACATATCTTTGCCAGCACATTTGCCAGTAGGTAAGAGATGGGTGAGAGCTAGGAGAGTTAGGTGTGGCAGGGAGGTTTTGAAAGTGAGTGAGTTGGATAAAAGAGAGAAAATGATAGAGTATCAGGAGAAATTGAGAGATCAGTGGAACGCAGTGAAAGATCAGGAGAGTGGCAGTGTGGAGGAGGAATGGCAGTTTTTTAAGAGTGCTGTGGTGGGGCATGCAGAAGAGGTGTGTGGTGTGAGATGAGTGGGTGGTGGTGTAAGAAAGGGAAGTGAATAGTGGTGTGAGGAAGTAGATATGGCTGTGGGTGAGAAGAGACATGCATATGAAGTGTGGTTGCAGAGGAAGGATGAGGTGTCATTTGAGAGGTATAAGGAAAAGAGGAATAGGGCGAGAAGGGTTGTGCGTGATGCTAAAGTGGCAGCAGATGAGAGGTGGGGTAGGCGGATGACTGAGAATTTTCAAGAGAATAAGAAAATGTTTTGGAAGGAGGTGTAAAGGGTGCGAAAGGGAGAGTCTGGGAAGGAGGAGTGAGTAAAAGCAGAGGATGGAAGGATGTTAATTGAGATGGATGCAGTAAGGAGGAGATGGGGAGAGTATTTTGAAAGATTGTTAAATGTAGAGGAGGAAAGGGAGGCTGAGATTGTGGCAGATGGAAGGGTGCAAGGAATAGATGTGTTGGGAGAGTTGAATGAATCTTTGATCACGATGGAGGAAGTGCAAGAGGCAGTAAAGCAGATGAAAACAGGGAAGCTGCAGGTATGGATGGATGTGCTGTGGAATGCCTGAAAGGTGGTGAAGCGACTATTGTTGACTGGTTAGTAAGATTGTTGAATGTGTGCTTTGTGCAAGGTATGGTGCCAGTTGACTGGGCAAGTGCTTGTGTACTAGCTTTAGATGTATAACTCTGTCGAGTGTTGTAGGTAAGGTGAATGGTAGAGTGTTAATTAAGAGAGTTAGAAAGGGCACAGAGGGAGTGATTGGTGATGAGCAGTGTGGCTTTAGGAGAGGGAGGGGATGTGTGGATCAGGTGTTTGCTGTGAGACAGGTGTGTGAAAAGTATTTAGTGAAAGGTAAGGATGTGTTTTGGGCATTCATAGATTTAGAGAAAGCATTTGATAGAATTGATAGGGAGGCTTTGTGGATTGTTTTAAGATTGAATGGGCTTGATGGCAGGTTACTAAAAGGAGTGAAAAGTTTTTATGTAAATAGTAGAGCATGTGTAAGAGTGGGAAATACTGTGAGTGATTGGTTTCCCGTGAAAGTGGGGCTGCGGCAGGGATGTGTGATGTCGCCTTGGTTGTTTAATATTTATATGGATGGTGTTGTAAGGGAGGTGAATGCAAGAGTGTTAGGTGGAGGACTGAGTCTGGTGAATGATGGTAGAGAGTGGAATCTGAAGCAGCTGCTGTTTGTGGATGATACTGCACTGGTGGCTGATTCAGACGAGAGATTGAGACAGTTGGTAGAGGAGTTTGGAAGGGTGTGTGAAAGGAGGAAACTGAAAATAAATGAGAATAAGAGTAAAGTGATGAAGTGTACGAGGTTGGTAGATGGTAGGAGGATGAATATAGTTTTGAATGGTGAGTTGCTTGAGGAGGTTGAGTGCTTTAAGTATTTAGGGTCACATGTTGCTGTGGATGGAAGAATAGATGCAGAAGTGAAGTTTAGAATAAATGAAGTTGGAAAGGTGCTGGGAAGAATGAGAAAAGTGTTTAGATATCATTCACTCAGAATGGATGTAAAGAGAAGGCTGTATGAGGGTATTGTGGTACCGACTGCATTATATAGGGCTGAAACATGGAATATGGGTATAGCAGAGAGGAAAAGTTTGAATGTAATGGAGATGAGGTGTCTGAGGAGTATGTGTGGAGTGATGCGTATGGATCGAGTGAGAAATGATGAAGTGCGAAGGAGAACTGGAATTGTTCGGGTGATGGCTGATCGAGTTGAACAGAGGGTGTTGCGATGGTTTGGGCATATGGAGAGAGTGGATAATGAGCGATTGGTGAAAAAGATAACTAGATCTGATGTGAGAGGTGTAAGGCTGAGAAGAAGACCATTAATAGGATGGATGGACAGTGTGAAGAGAGCGTTGGATGCGAGAGGGTTGTCTGTTGAGCAAGGAAGAGTGGCTGTGCGTGATAGAAATGAATGGGGAGAAATTGTGAATGAATAAATGATGATGCAGCCCTGAGGGGATATTCTCCTGCATTTTGTCTGATCAGCTGATCAGGTCAGGTGTGGGTAAGGGGCTGGATCCATTATGATGTGGCAGGGGTAAACCAACTTTGCTGTCGTGCCCTGCTGCGGATGTCACTGACTGCACTGCGTAGTTGACCCTCGTGCGGTGAGGATCTGTCCCTTCTCCCCTTTAGGGCTAAGATGCGAATGAATATGTATGAGTGGATGAGTAAATTAGTAGTGTGTTGACCTGTCTCGGCTACCTCCCTTTTCTTGGGGGAATCCAGCCTAGGTATATAGATAGATAGACATTTACTAGAAATTCTACCTTAGAGGAAGTCAGTCAGAATGTCCCATTACTAGAACTTGACTCTCCTGAAATTGTTCCACTTAAAATACAGACAAGATATGTAAAATCCATCCTAAACAATTTACCTACCAACAAAGCTCCAGGCCCAGATGGAATTCCTCCAATTGTTTTGAAAAAGTGTTCCCCAGAACTTGCACCTATTCTTGCTAAACTATTCAGACTATGCATACGTACTTCTTCATTCCCTAATTCATGAAAAGAAGCCAATATCCACCTAATTCCAAAGAAAGGAAGTTCCTCTGACCCTTCTGATTACAGACCAATAGCTGTCACATCTTCTCTAGTATTTGAAATTTTAATCAATAAGCACATAGTTAATCACCTTGAATCCAAGAACTTAATTAGTGATAAACAGTATGGTTTTTGCCACGAAAGATCCACCGTTGACATACTCAGTCTCTTGATCCATATCATCCGTCAATCAATCAACCTACATGGAGAAACTCACACGGTAGCCCTTGACATTTCCAAGGCTTTTGACAGTATGGCATCATTTCCTACTGTCCAAACTCCCTTGCTATGGAATAACGTCTTTTGTTCCTCTATTTGCCTCATATCTCGGCGACAGAAAAATAAGAGTAAAAGTAGATGATGTATATTCCAACTTCCACTCAGTTAATGCCGGCGTGCCACAGGGATCAGTTCTGGCACCAACCCTGTTCCTGGTTTGTATTAATGATCTCTTATCTGTCATTCACAATCTCATCCATTCATATGCAGATGACTCAACACTTCACAGTTCATTTACACTCAGAAACCCATTTACAAAGTCTGACATCTCCAATTCTCAACTCAGCACAGCCATCTCCATAAATCAAGACTTATCTATGATCAGTGAATGGGGACAAAACAACCTTTTCTCATTTAATGCTAGTAAAACCAGATATATACAATTTACTAATAGACAGATATTGCCTGTTTCATATATTACCTTCAATGCTACTAATATTCCCATCTCCAAAAGTATTGAAATTCTCGGTGTTTCACTTAACAGTGCCCTCAGCTGGACCTCTTATGTCAGATCACTTGCTAAAACCCCCTCAAAGAAACTTGGATTATTATACAGAGTCCGTAACTTCTTCACTGACGAGTAGATAGCTATAATTTAGGAGAATCATGTGCGCTATCAGCTTGAATATTGCTCACCCTTGTGGAATGGATATGGAGAGGTTGCATTAAAACAACTAGACAAAATTTAGAAGAAAGCAGTTGAAATTATTAATAACCCTGCTATTACAAATAATTTTCCTCCCCTAAGAGTAAGAAGGAATGTTGCCTCCCTTGCATTATTTTACAGATACAGTAAACCTTGCATATAAGCCGAACTTTTAGAAGCCGGAATCTTCAGTTAAACGAACTCAGGCCGAGACCACATATGAAAGTAGGCCGAAATGTGAAAGTAGGGGGAGAAATGACACCAGGCGAACACTTGGCGCCAGTCTGCTGTTTGCTTTTGGAGACGGTAGTTGCGCCATTCTTACTGTCATCTAGTGCTGAGCAGTGCTCCCCTTTTGCCTTCTGCCTTGCTATGGAAGGTTCAAAGCTTAAAAGAAGTGATACTGGCACCTCTAGTCGTAAAGGAATGAAGCTAAAAAAAAAAAAAATGTGCGCGTGTGACTTAGTGTAGTGATGATTAAAGTTCAGTACTATTATTACTGAAAGTGTTACATTGCAGTCTATTACAGTGATTACATTTAAGTTTAGTTCTTAATATAGAGTGAAATAAATACTGGGTACTGTTTAGAATTTACGTTAAAGTGTGAACTCACCCACCTCCACCAACTCCGTCTCCAAAACAAAACAAACTGCCGAACTTCGAAGAATCTACTGCCTCTAATGAAAGGTGTTACACTGCAGTCTATTACAGTGATTACATTTAAGTTTAGTTCTTAATATAGAGTGAAATAAATGCCGAGTACTGTTTAGAATTTACGTTAAAGTGTGAATTCCACCACCTCTGTCTCCAAAACAAAACAAACTGCAGAAGAATCTACTCCCTCTAACGAAAGGTGTTACACTGCAGTCTATTACAGTGATTACATTTAAGTTTAGTTCTTAATACAAAGTGAAATAAATACTGGGTACTTTATAGAATTTACGTTCAAGTGTGAACTCAACCACCTCCACCACCTCCGTCTCCAAAACAAAACAAATTGCCGACGATCTACTGCCTCTGACGAAAGGCAAATTATATGCACTGATTTCTTTCTTTTTTGTCTTTCTTTATTAACTTATACACTGTATATGCTTCTTTACTTTGGTGTTAAGAAGACAAGTAAGAAGTATTGTTATTGCAATTTGGGGGGGTGAAAATCCATCTCCAACACACGTTACTGACGGTCTGTACTGCCTCTGTGAATGATTTTCTACCAATTAACCACTTCAGTACTGTGACATCTATTTCTACTTTATTTACGCTTCCTCCAGCCGATTTTATGGCACTGAGGACTGGACTCACATACTGAAGGGGCTAACGAAGGCTGTACCAACCCTGTGCACTTCCACAGATCCGACCTACACTGACTAAAATTGTCTGGTGGCAGCAAGAACAAAATGAAAATACACCCAGCACTGAAGGAGTGAATTTAAGTACTTGGGCAGTGTGATGAGTAAGGATGGTAGTCTGGAGGGTGAAGTGCTCGAAAGGGTACAGCAGGGAAGGAAGGTTGCTGGTTCGTTGAAAGCAGTGATAAGAAACAGGGAGGTGAGCATGGAAGTGAAAAAGTTGTTACATGACAGTATTGTGATACCAACTCTGACATATGGAAGTGAAGCTTGGACCCTGTTGGAAGGACAGAAGTCAAGAGTGAGAGCAGTGGAAATGAGTTATTTGAGAGGAGCATGTGGAGTCACATGGAGAGACAGACTAACAAATGAGGAAGTGAAGGAGCGTTGTGGTGTGGTTGAGGACGTGGTGGGAAGCGTTAGGAGAAACACGTTAAGGTGGTTTGGGCATGTGGAGAGGATGGAGAGTGAAAGATTGACGAGGAGAGTGTATGTGAGTGAGGTGGAGGGGGCAAGAGGGAGGGGGAGGCCGAGGATGAGATGGAGGGATGGAGTGGAGAGGTATATGAGAGAGGGGGGTGTGAGTTGGGAGCGTGGTAGTGAAATGGCAGGGGACAGAGTGACATGGAGGTGATTTGTTTGTGGCCACCCCGTTCGGGATTGAGGCGTATGGCAATAGATAGGGATAGACTGAAGGGGTTAAATGTATATTAAATGCACTAAATTGTTTTTTGTCATAACTTATTTATTTATATATGCTTCTTTAATTTAGTGTTGAAAGGACAAGTAATAGGTATTGTCTTAGCAATTTTGGGGGGTGAAAATTCGGTAGTTTAGCAATTTTGGGGGGTGAAAATTCGGTAAGCCGGAAAAATCGGTAATTCGAATCAGGGTAGAGCCCCATATAGTTTGGCTTATGAAGGGTTTACTGTACTTTTATGACAAATGCTCATTTGAAGTTGGGTCCATTATGCCACCTCTCCATGCCTTCCCTCGTGCTACATGGGCATCTGGCTGTGCTCATGACTGGAATATCACACAGCCATATTGCAGAACTTCCGCCTATCAGAATTCTTTTATTCCCCGAACTGCATCTCTCTGAAACTCGCTTCCCCAGAGTTATTTCCCTCCAAACTTCAACCTACAGCTGTTTAAGTCCAACTGTTACAGATATTTCATGAATGGAGGACACCAGTAATCTGGTGTATGGATTTTTATTTTTTATTCATTTGTTCTTCCTTCCTTTGTTCTGTTATGTAAGAAAAAAAAA
>JAGKTI010018860.1:0-17395 GCA_018397915.1 Birgus latro | reverse complement strand
TAAATCATATATTAACATCCTGTTCCTACCTTGCTGAACAGCTCAGGTTCGTACTCCATCTTGGCCAGAGAATCGAAGATGTTTGTGAAGAGTATCATGGTGAGTCGCTTCTCCTCCTCTGATGTCGTGCCGGGGGTGTTGGAGGAAGTGCCGTAGTACTTACCACAACGCTCGTAGTGCAGAGTAAGCAGCTGTGGAGGGAAGTGACCCAGGGTTAGGGACGATATAACCTTAAATACTTCTCGTTCCCTTACACTATGATATTTGAAATCTTTCTGTATATTCTATGCCTGTTTTTCAATACTGCATGATTTCTTTTCATTTCCTACTGTCAGTTCTAGCTGAAGGGTTTGGAATGTCGGGGTAAGCCTTCTCCTTTACTCTCCTTGTATTATTCTAGCAGTTTCTACCCTTAGGCTGTGTCCACAAAGGAAGTGCACAGGCATTGATGGGCGTGGCCAGAGTTATCCTATCACTGCAACCCAACACAAATGCCACACTGACAGCAGGTGGGTGTGGGTGAAAACATGAGACCAAGGGGATCAATGTGAGAAGAACTGACAATTAGCTTTTTACTTTAAACTGTCCAAGCAGAAATAGATGTTTTACAGCTCACAGTGTGATTTCAATTACATTCTCAGTACAGCAACAGAACATTTTTACACTGCATTGATGAGGACTGGGAAAAAGGTTGGGGAGGGGGAGAATCCAACCACAGCATCTATTTGTGCTAGATTGCTCCCACTATCACTGACACACACCTGCTCACTTCCTGTGGATGCAGCCTTCAACAAACAGTGCCTAGTATGGGCCAACTGGCTTACTGCAATCATCCTCTTTTTTAAGTCCAAACCTGCTCTCTAATATATGGTTGCATGCCCCTCTCTTTCTTTGTTCTTTATGGTTCTATGCAGTGTACTATGTATCTACTTAACCTTTACAGTCAGTCTTTCCCTAATGCCGTTTGCTGTAGTGCGATATTGCTCTAACGCGGAACGATTTTGCGGAAGGCAATAAACATTCTAACCTGGGCACTGCTAGCATAATGCAGTAATTTGAACTGGGCGGGCTGTGACGCGGTGTGCATCGTGCAGCCTCACAAAACTTTAACGTAATCGCATGCCAATCACTTCGTCTTTCTCGCTCTCCCAGCACCCAACCAATCAGGACCCCCCTACCTCCCTCCCGCCTCCCGCATTCCCCACTCGGCCCACTCCTACCCACACCATCCTCCTCGGCTTGCCTCATGTTGCAAGACACACTGCCCGCGTTAGCTCCACGTCGTACTTTTTCCTGCTCAGTATGGCTTCACTCAGCAATGAAGTGTTAAATCAAATCCTGAGTCGAGCGGCGTCTCTCAAGGAGTTCATCTTTGACAGAGACCCTTCCCTTACACAGATTGTTGATGCAGTCAGCGATACGTTCAGACATCTGCAGGAGAAATGGTAATAGCAGTGGCATGAAGTGGTCGACTGGTACCACTCCTGCTTCCTCCAAGACACTGGGCAATGATCGCTTCTACTTTCTGCCGAAAATATTTTCTTTCAACCCACCCGTTAGCATCAATAGAACCCCTCAGTGTCTCTCTCTCTTTTGCTCTTGATGCACCTTATTTAACATTAATCATAGCCCTCAGCATGCCCTCAAACTCCCCACTCAACACAGGGCCAAAACACTCCTGTTCTCTCTCTTCCCCTCAACTCACCTTGTTGGCATCAATAACTGCCCTCAGTAGACCTTCACCCTCACCCCTCAGTGCTGGGCCGAGACACTCTGGCCGACGGATCAGCAAACGGATCACCAGGTTGGCGTTTTCTTCCACACTCTCGCCTGTGGGGTCTGAAAAATGCGTCAGGGCTGCATTAGAGTCTAGACCACGTGTAAACAAATGCTGAATGTTTGGGTATTTAGCTAGGGACAGTGCTTGGCTCAGGTTAAACTCCAATCCACTGAGTTGACTACACACCACAAATGTCCAAAAATGCATCTGGCTATATATGGCACTCAATCAAGAATATATCTGGCTATATATGGCACTCAGTCAAGAATATATCTGGCTATATATGGCTATCAGTCAAGAATATACACGTATCTGGCTATAAACTGCAACTGGCCTGACATTCATCTTATGACAGTATCTGGCTCAAGATGCATTTAACTATACAGTACACAGCAAATGCATTAGAATGCATCTGGCTATCTATGGCAAAATTCCACTTTTCATATCTCTTCTTTGATTTCCTGCAAAATGCATTCATATTTTAATTGTTATTTTTAGTAGCTACTCCTCACCCTGCCCTAGGGTGGGAAAGGATGTCCAGATGATGATGATGATGATTTTTAGTTTTATATTCCAATTACTGAGCAACTTAATACTGACGTACAGTTATTCCTACTCATTTTTTGGATGGATAAGTTTAATGTATTATTACACTAATTAATTTATTCTTACAGTGTGACCTCAGGGATAAGGGGATGAAGAGAGTGTGCAAGAGATTGAGCAGCGTGGAAAGCTGCCATTAGGTGACAAAGGCCAACGCATGCATGTATCTTGGAGCGTTTACAAATAAAATAAAATGACTCTCAGCATATTTTCACAAATAATTTACAGTACCGCACTGTATTGTCCCACTGTATGAAGATGGCCTCTTCAGAACCAAAACAAAAGTAAACAGAAACTGATAAGGAAGAGATGATGGGCTGCCTTACTGACCCTACAACATGGTAAACAAATCTGAATACAGTAGTGAACAACATTTGAGCTCACATGAGCACAACACAAAGAACATACAGTCAAGTGACCCATGGCACGTGCTTCTATGCCATGGTTATCCGATCACCTTACCGCTTTTTGTGCCTATTGTTACGTGTAATACATGCCAGACCTAAAAAAAACGAACCACGAACCTCAGCCTTCACCTGCCGTTCAAACCCCACTCAGTGTGTAGCCAGACCGCTTGTCATCCGATCACCTTCCCGCTTTTTGTGCCTATTGTTAGGTGCAATACATGCATTGACTGACTGCTTGATTGTGTGCGTGCGTAAAGTGGGGAAAAATGGGGAAAAGTGGGGTGAAAAGGGGGACTTTGGGCGAAAGTCCAGAACCAAATTCCATTTTTCCCATAGGTTTAGTTATTTGTATGGCATGGTTTTCTATAGCATGGATGCGGTTCAGAACCAATTAACCACGCCTTAGGCAACTTGACTGTATATGGGTAAGATGAACACAGAGGGAGAGGCTGACTAAACATTTGGGGTGTGTGTGAACAAGCATGGATTATTTTGTAATGCATACTCTATAACACTGGGTGAACATGGATACAAAAGTACATGAAAATAACAGTAACTGATATACTCCTTCATGGTAGAGCTCTCAAACAGGATGGGACATCGAGGGTGAGCCTTTTTGCTATGTACTGATGTAGTGAATTACTTCTGTTGCCATCATACCATTTCCTAAATGCTTGGTGGTCAAGTGGATTAAGGCATTCTAACAGATGTTGCTCATGGGGTCTCCTTCCAAGAGGTGTTTGGAATTAACTGCTCAGGGGCAAGCAACTGATTATTGTTGCCTTCAGTATCTGGACTAGGTAGCCTAGCACTGGGTTCTTATGTTTTTGATCAGACAATATTGGACTGGATGGATGGGTGGATGGATGATGGGTAAACACTAATGTTGGAACTAGACAAACCACACTCACCCGACCGGCTTTACGACGTGAACTGCCAAGGCTCCCACTCCCAGTTGCATACCACAGGAACCTTCCGATGACGTCATCACTCGTGACTTAGCAGATGTGTGCGTGCGCACACACACTAACACTCTCGTCCTCTCTTTTTAATTTGACAGAAGATTCCAAGGACGAAGCTGGATGGTCTATTTGCGTCTGATACACACTATGTATCCAATACATAGACTTTTGTGTGAGTACCATCAACACCCGATACACACTATGTATCCAATACATACGCTTTTGTTTAATTACTATCAAGACCCAGTCTGTGGCCACATACAGATATGTGATGTCTCTTAAAGTATTATAAACTTTCTAGTCTCGGCTGACTGCTGCATGCAGCCGCTCGGTCGAGGCACCTTTCTTGGTGAGCAAATCAGCCAGTTGTTGTGATGCATCCACCCAGGATACCTCATCAATCTCCCCCCGCTCCAACATGTCCCGCAACACAGCAATATCAATGCGCAATCTCCTGTCTTCTACGCTCTTACAGGAGTAAAGGGCGTCCACCAGACTCTTGTTGTCGACGAAACACTTATTTTGATCTTTCCACATCCAGAAACCTCACGCAATATGTTGGAGAGATATACAGCAGTTTCAGCACATTCAAGCAGCGCCAACGCCTCAGCAGATAAGGTAGATTTGACGACCCTCCTGATCTTCCTTGTCTGCCAAAATATAGGACATCTTGCCTCACTAGCATCTCGTAGGAAGATCACAAAACTTCCCTGAGATCCATTGCCTACAAGGTTGGCAAATGAGGCATCCGAAAAGCACTCTATATGACAGTCCTCGATCGGCCCCATTCTTGGGATGTATAGCTTCATGTTGTCAGTCTTCACCCTTGAGATCACCTTATTGAGTCTAAGCAAATCCGCTACGGTAGCTCGGTTGCTATTCACGCTCAACTCACACACATCAAAGGCAATATCTGGCCGAGTGTATGTGGCAATCCAATTGAGTTGCCCAATTAATGCTCGGTACCCCTTTTTCTCAGACTCGGACAGCTCCCCTGATTTTACTGCTGCACGATGTTTACTCAGCGTGACTGGTTTCAAGGATGAAGCATACTGGAATTGGTCGAGCGTTATGCTGTCATCGATGTTGGAGATGACGTTGAGACCAACGTATTTGAAGGCTTTTGATTCTGAACTGCCGATGAGGAATATTTGACTCAACCGATTTATCACTTGGTGGTCAAACTCATGTGCACCAGCCCAAAGGAAGTCGTCGACGTAGATGCATACAATGCCTTCGACTTTGCCACCATTGCTCCAAGAGAACAGCGCTGAATCCAGTGATGATACTTTAGCTCCGAGACTCAACAACTGATCTTTTACGCACAGATACCAATGCCTAGCATAAAGATAGCTAAATTTAATCAATCCCTTGCTAAACAACGATGGCTAAGTTTACTAAGCTTCTAAATTGGGCAAATGGAAGCTAATATGCCCCTTCAGAACGATTATATAATTCTCGCTATCTCCAGACGACTTTACTCAACTTTAGGTTCGGTAATGTGACAAGTAAGTGAAAAGAAAGGACGGTAAAAGAAAATAATGAAAATGTGTAGAAATCCAGTATATACAATCATTTTATTCGGTACCTCTGATTTTTTTCTCAATATTTTAGCATCTTCACTATGAGTACTTTCAGTGTATATTATTCCTTCTATCTCCTGATTATTTTATTTATTATTATTGATGATGTAATGGAGCAGAATGAAATGGTAAATGAGATAATCTTGGTAAGACTAACGTAAGTATCTATCTATCTATTTGTCTGTCTGTCTGTCTGTCTTTTCTTCTGTAAACAGATTGATTCAGACGTACAAACCCTGAGCCTTCCATATTCAGTTCCTCAGTAAAGAATTATCCTGTATACAATATGTTAAAAAAGTTGGCATTTTTATCCCCCAGCTTTGGCTCTCTTTAGGTAAGCTGTTGGCGCAAGGGTAGGCCACTGTAGTTTAGATCACGTAAGAGCAGAGGACAGACCAAGAGCCTGGGAGTATTTTCCATGACATAAAATCCTCAAGTCACCTCTGTAGGATTCGAATCGCCGTGTGTAAGTTACGGCTGCCACCCAATTCCAGCACTCTTACCAATAGATGTAGAACACCGATAGTCAACTGCTTAAAATAATATTCATCTCAACTAAATGTCGTCATTTTCCACCGCTGTATTTCTGGTCTTATCTTTTACTCCCTTATCTCCCCTCCTTTCCCCTCCCCTTACACCTTCTGAATATCTTGTGTAAGTTTGGGCATGTGGAGAGGATGGAGAGTGAAAGATTGACGAGGAGAGTGTATGTGAGTGAGGTGGAGGGGGCGGGGGGGAGGGGGAGGCCGAGGATGAGATAGAGGGATGGAGTGGAGAGGTGTATGAGAGAGGGGGGTGTGAGTTGGGAGCGTGGTAGTGAAATGGCAGGGGACAGAGTGACATGGAGGCGATTTGTTTGTGGCCACCCCGTTCGAGATTGAGGCGTCTGGCAATAGATAGATAGATAGAAGTTAGGAGCGTTGTGGTGCTCAGGTGGATGTGCTGGAAAGTGCTAAAAGTACCCGAAATGGTTTGGCCACGTGGAGAATAGAGATTGAGAGATTGACTAGAAGAATTTATGTGAGTAAGATGGACGGGGAGACGGGCAAGGGGGGTATCGAGGATGAGGTGGAGGGATGGAATTGAGAAGCATATGAGGAAGGGCATCTTGATGGCGGACAGAGTGACATGGAGGTGTCTTGCTTGACCATCCCCTTCAGGAGTATGATGTCTTGTTGTAGAAAAATAGAAAGACATATAGATAAATAAATAGACAAACAGACAGACAGATATACAGATAGATAAAAAGATATCGTGCCGCGGATGGTTTCCGTGAACAAAATACAAACTGAGAGGTAAAAGCAGAGCAGCGACCATTTCAAGTAAAATTACGAACTCTGTCAAAAATATTCAGGAAAGAGGGTAAGAAGGAAGTAGCAGAGAGGAGAATATAATGAGGGAGTAAAAGTTTCCTCGTAACTCTGTCTTGGGTGAGAGTGTCCTCCAACGCCACACAGCTGGAGGGGCCCTGGGTGAGATGACGCAACCACTACTATCACCACCACAACACTATCACCACCTACACCACCGCCACACTAACACCACCAACACCACCGGCACATTACCATACTACACTACCACGGGCAACACTACCATGCCACACCGCAGACACCACCACACTCGTACCTCACCAACATCACCACTGTCACCACCACTACACCCATACCACCACCACCAAAACCACCACCACCACCACCACCACCACCACAGGGGCACCACATCAGCTCACCACAATTCCATCAAACTACATCGTCACTACTGCCACTACTACCGGCACACCACACCAAGCCACACCACACCATCACATTATACCACCACCACAACCACAACCATACTAGCACCACATCATCATCGCCACCAACAACATACCAAACCACATCACCAACACAACACAACACCACCCCCACCATCATCGCCAAACCTCACCACACGACCAGCACACCCGCATCACACCACCACATTCACACCACACAGCTTTCAACACGCCTTAAACTTGGGCATTAAAGTTTCCCCTGCGCACCGCGTTGCTCCTCCCGGCTCTTCCATTTACTACTCTTCTTTCTTGTTTCTACCGCCTTAGGTACTGTTTTTCTGATATGTCACCTCTCCTTCTTACTTTCTTTCGCTGGTTATTCCTTGTAAACTGAAAGAGAATTGATAAGTGTCTGGGCCTATTATTTCATCTTGTCTATTCGCTTTCCTCTGCTGGCTTTTGTTCCTAAGCTGAGAAAAACATGGTATATTTCTCTGTCGATAAATGATATGCTTTAATGCTATATATCAGGGAGGAAAGTGGCTGAGTTGCCCTGAGTGTGAAGTAGACGCATTAGAATTGTACGCAAACTTTTATCTGTCTGAACTGGGTCCTTTTTCGTCTTATGAGGGAAACAAACTCCCACCCACATAATAACTGCGACAACCGGCTTTTGCGAAATGCTCATGGTTTTTCTGTGACATTTCTCCATTTCTGTCTGGCTGTTAGGTTCTATTTTTGACAGGAACTTTTTCTTATCTTCCTAGAGGCTAAAACTTTATTAATACTGAAAAACTAGATACGTCGAAGATCATATCTGGTTACAAAAACTACACCCGTCAGAGGTGTTAGGAACATTCCTTCCAAGTGTGAGTGATAGAAATATACACGAAAAAGTTACCGACAGTTTTCCCCTGCGTTTCCATTCTTCTGGGCATATTCTGGCAATGTTACACTGAGTCACAGGAAATCTGGTGAAATAGTCCACACAGTCCTTAGTTTTCAATGAGATAATGATGAAAGAGGTATACTGCTGTTGGAAGACACGTTTGAATCATAAATGGTGTATTGTAAGGGTTTGCACGAACGGACAGGTTTAACTGTTAGTTCAACTGCAGAATCTTACACAGTTTGGATGTGCGCCGCAGTCATGGTAAGGACACTTCCTCAGTTTCAGGGCTGTATGCTGAGTGGTATAGAATGCTAGGTCGCAACTCTTCCTTAGCAATTTATTTTGCTTACTACACCTATTCTGTTGTATGTTATTTATATCGCTTTATGTAGACGCAGTACGAATCAATAACATATAAGAGGATAATGAGGTGTAATGAGCAGAATAAATCGCTGAGGTATAGATGAAGAGTCTCCCATGCCACCTGGAAGACTGAGTTTAATGTCGCATGCTGAAACCTAAAATAGTAAAGTGAAATGCAAACTCATGTTTGAAGGTCATTTGTGGAACGCCTGTGGTAATTAAATGGTTAGCCTGCATCCCAACTACAAAATGCAGTTAGCACCCAAATACATTCCATCATCGTCAGCTACTTTAAAAGCAACTCGAGTCTGGATCCCACTTTGTGACTTCAGATTTAAACATAGGAACCTTAGTCTGACAGAGTAGGCGGGATGACGTTTCCGCTCCCTGATGATGATGAGTTCAGCCTCTATGTGTTATTTGCGGGGGCTCCACGTGTGAGAGAGGAAAATAAATTTAACTGCAGGAGGTTGTGGATGCCATGGGTGCGCACTGCTACGTCTGTTCCCGCAAACTGATAATTCCAACTATACATATAAAATCAAACATCCTCAAGCTCGAATCGGAGTGTTTGGTTCGTTTGCGTAGTTGGAATGGCGAGGAAAGGTGTGTGTGTGTGTTTGTGTGTGTGTGTACTTGTGTACGCAGCCCATTAAACCAAGCTATACTGCGCAGTATAAAATCATACAACTGCCTCTGTCACTTTATAAAAATCTGAATGAAGAAGAGAGGTTCACAAGAACTATAAATATATATCTTCAAATTTACCTCCTGCGTATATAAACTGTGATAAAAAATTAGGCGAGCAACAAATAGATAAATATCTATCTATTTATATGCCTCCTTCACATAGATCTGCATGCAAAAAGCTGGATAAGGATACAATCGATCAACAAATATAGTTTATTAATATATATCTGCTCCATATAAACCTGTTGGGTAGTACTAGGGTAGAGGCCGTGGTGTGGGCGACCTCGGACTGAGCAGTGAGGCTTTCAGCAACATTGCCGCCTCGTCAAACTCAGGTCGGCATCGGACAAAAGAACCGTAATCCAAGTGGCATAGGGGTCAGGGAAGGCTAAATCTAACTCCACCGGCGCGTAAAGTCTTTCAAAAAACTAAATAACGTCTAGTGGCAGCAATAATGGAAAATAGAACACGTCACTGGAGGAATAACTGAAGCCATAAAGAAGGTACAGTACAGGGTGAGCCAAAATAAACGGTACCGAATAATGTGGCTCAGAAACAAACTCGGTATCCCTTTTTTGTGTCACCCTGTAGTAAGAAGTATTATGAAGCCTCCTATGCCATCGAGAATACGGCTCAAAGGGATAATGAACACAACCATCTCTCTTGAACATGTTTCCTGAATCCAGTTTTTCGAACACCGCTGCGAATACAAAAAGAATACAAAATATAAAAGGATGGGGTGCGTGTTTGATTGACTGGGAATTTTTTCAGGAATTAAATTTTGAACTGTTAACCTCTTTTATTCGATGATGGATTCTTTATGTCATTCTTGCTGCCTCCAGACGATTTTACTCATCTCAGGAGAGGTTTACAGAACAAGGGGGTGTTGGATAAAGCATTTCACTACAAAAGATTTCCCCTAGGATGAGTAAAATCGTCTGGCGGAGGTAAGAGTACAATGTCATCTGATACAAGAGGTTAATTGTACTGACTCCGAGACTAGTAGGCTTGGAAATTATTGTGTGTGATGCGCCGTCGTAAGGTTGTGTGTTGGTGTATATTCATGCTTCTGTAACATACTTAAGATCAATTCTCCATCGTGACTATGATTTGTTTTTGCAGAGAAGACAATGAGTGTAGAATCTCACCATGTTTTGATGCTTCAGGAAAAAAATATAGCTGAGAAAATGTATTATTTATTTTTTAAAAAGAAAGACAGGGAAAGAATAATGTGGGAACTTCCTAATCCTCTTGTTTTTCTTGTAAACACAAATCAAAGTTCCGACAGGGAATCCATCGCAAGTCCGTTTGTGAATTTCTAGTTCGGTCACTTTAACTTGGCGATTTTTTTTGTAATTTTTCAGCTTATTTCCCGTGATTCAGTGGCAGAATAAGACAATGCTGCCGCTACCCTGCATCATTCCCTTAATATTTCTTCCTGCCCAGCACCATACCCTAGCGCAGGCGTGCCCAGCTAATGGCCCGACAGCAAATATCTATCCATCTCCCTTCCATAAATCAAGTAAATATTCTTCATTAATTATGTTTGGTTATAAGATATTAGTGTTCACTTTTCTGCGAGTAATACATAATGATTCGCACCTGATGACCACTTTCATGGTGGGTGAAAGAAAGACCATGAAGAAATACACTAGCAATGAAACGGAGTGAGTTAAAATGCCCTTGGATGAATTCTTGCTGAATGTTCGGTCCTGCCCTTCGGCAGAAAAGGCTGGGCACCCCTGTTCTAGTGTTATTTCTTGGTACAGGCTGGCGTTCAAGATGGAGACTGGGCAATTTTAAGCCAAGATACAGAGGACAGAGTATAGTTGTAAGGAATCATGTGTCCGACCAGGCTATGTATACATCACACCACCCTGAGACGACACCTAACATGCATCACAACCACACCATTGCACACACTTTGCTATAATTCGGCCACCTGAACTTGATTGAGAATTTCGTCCTTTTCTGCAGCTTATTTCCCGTGGATCCGTGATAGAACACATCATTTCCATATCACCTTTTTTTCGTGACTAACATCATAATCTGGTGTTAATCTCTTGTTGCAGATCGCCATTCAAGATGGGCCAAGTTAGGGAGGACAAAGTATAGAACTCAGCCTCTTTAATCCTATGACGTATTCTGTGTTTCAGTCTTCCTACCTCCGGCCAATGTGATTCAGTTTAAGAGAGATTTCTGAAACTATGAGAGTCAGATATAGCTTTCATCGACTACAAAATGTTTCCCGTAAGAGTAAAACCGTCTGGAGGTAGCATGAATAAACCAAGAGAACACCTCACTTGATTCAAGGTCTTAAAACACACGGCACACATCCCTCATCGCTGGTGTCAAAAATATCTTTAGTGTATATTTCGTCCAAACGCACTCATAACCACATTCTTTAGTGTTCACATTATTCTCTTATATTAAGCATGAGGAGTTTTGTTGATGATGGCACTCATTCACAGAAGTCGTGTAGTTGCTCCTGACTCGCGGGAACTCGTCATGGTAACAAGTGATTTGAAACACCACAGAAAGAAAGTGGCATTTCTCTGTTAACAGTGTAAGCAGGGTTTTGGGCTTGACAGGAACAATGTAAGAAAGGTTTTGGGCTAGTCAGGACCCAAGAGTGAGGAAAAATTGGTATTTGAGGGTAGAGGTAAGGCCAGATTAACGACACGACTTTTGTGGATGAATGTACCTCTTAAACATGTCAGGTATTTTTCCAGCACCAATACACTGTTCAAAGGCGGAAAGTGCTTCAGCAGCATTATACTTCTCGCTTATTACCCATTACCTCAGTGGCAAAATAAGGTTCTACATCCTTTCCATAGCACTTTGTCGTGACTAGCACCGTATTCTTGTGTTAATCTCGGTGTACAAGATGGAGAGATGATAAGTGTAAACCAACTTAAAGTGGACAGAGTATAGCAACACTTCTTCAGCACCAACAGAAAGTCCTCCTTACACCAACTTCTGCAGGAACAACACTCTTCTAGCACCTTGGTCAATGCTCACAGTCAGATACATAAAAAAGGATATATATATTTTTCCTTATCTAATTCAAAACCTCAATTACCAACTCATTGCAAAACTGAACACTGTCATATCAAACACATTTCACCCTTTTAGCACGAGGACGTCTTATTTGGTCTATTTTTGCTATATTAAATTTATGAAAGACCTCTTGGGCTGAAGGGGTCAATGAAAAATATATACACATGTTACTCCTCCAGTTCGAAAAATCTCTCCCATGCTGAGGAAACCGTTTGAAAGTAGTGAGATCGGATGTTAGCCCTCCAGTTCGAAAAGAAAGACTCTCCCATGCCAGGCAGAGCTTTGTAAAGGGGAGAACAGAATGATAAAGACGTGCCCATTATGGTTTTACTGCCCACAACATCCAGCAGCCACTACAACCCTCACTTACTTTGCTTGCCTCTGTATAGTTTGTCACATTTGGCTCCTTCAGTGTGGTAACGTTTTATTTTTATTCTTATTATCATTAGACAATTTCACGCAGCTTAAGACAGAGTTCTCGAAAAGGAGGGGGTTAGTTATATCCTCCATTAACCTCAACAAGAGATTTCCCCTGTTCTGTACAGTTGGGGTCAAAAGGTGTGTTGGAGAGAGTGTAAAAAATTATGTTGGAAAGTCAGTGGTGGCAGAGGTTACTTATCTCCGTTAGCACTGACTCCTGTGACACAAGATTGGATCGCCACCTGACACAACTTTTCACCCTGGCTGTAACTCCACTTGACACAATTATGTACTCCGATGGTACTGAATCGTCAATTCAGTAGCCACAGTAAAATAAAAGAGACGTCCTCGGGTTAAAAGAGTTAACCTGCAAGGGTACTAGTTGTGAAATGGACGTCAAGCTACTCATTCCGACATTCATACAATAAATTTACTTGGCTGTTTTAAATAAAAACTGGCAGCCCCGTTCATTCATCTTATCACCATCAGTAGACATGTGAATACATCAAAGTTGTCATGTGTACCAACTGCCAGACCAGTGCGACACACTGACACTATTCTAGGTTCAAATGTGGGACACTTCACACTTGAACCATAATTTCTGTCTACTCCCTAAACTTGTCCCTGCGAAGAGTGAAGTTGCAGCCAGGGATTCACACAGAACAAAGACCCATTGTCCAGACCCCTAACACCTCTTTCTTGCCATTTTATTACTACGAACGATACGCTGACATTCTCTTGTATGCTATTTACATAATCTGTGTTGGTATGAAAAATATGAAGTGCATAAAAATATGATGCTGGGGTGTAATATTTTGGCTGATTCTGTAAGAGGTGATTGAAAAGCTTCCTTAACTGATGAAAGTTCAGGCCTCAGCGTTGAGGAGACAGTTTGAAGCTTCTATCGCGATGACTACTGTTATTCGCACAGCCCAGAAAAACCTCATCCGTGGGAAATCTTGGCTATGACTTCCATCCAGCCAGAGATTAGGTCAGAGGTGAGGAGAACGGTGGCTTAAGTATGTGCTATTGCCTCCAGATACTCCTCTTCTCCTCTCAGTAGCTCAAAACATGGCATCGGTATTGGTAATTTAAAAATAACAGTTCATTAAAAGTAACTATCTACCAACCGAAATACATTACAGTGAACTCACACTAATATAATGTCTTGGGTTACTGAACGGCAGGAGAAAGAATGGGATTTTGGGGTGCAATAGTACAGTACATGACTACCCAGCATCACCTTGCCGCCCTGCCTAGTGATGTGTGGCCTGTTACTACGATGCCGTATTTGAATTAATTTACTTTTCCTTCTTCAGATATTTATATTTAAATTAAGGAGGATCTCTATTACTGATATAGTTGATGAAGGATATATGTAACCCCTCCTGTTCGAAAAGTCTTTCCAAAGTCATAAAAGATCGTCTGGAGATAGAAGGGGAACAAAATAATAAAGTACATCACTGAATTGATGGGATTTCAGAATATCATGTGTTACTTTATCTTAAACTATTTTCCGTAATTTGTCTCCCTGTTTATTTGGTCAGGTTAAGGCATTATCAAAATTATGTGTGGTGAAGGTAAACCCCGAATATCCGACAGGCATTTGTCAAACACAATTATAAGACTAAGGTGAATCTGGTTTCCCTCCTTTGCTGTTGAATGAACTCTGTGATGTGGGATGCAGGTTAACCACATCCAGTGCTCACAGCTGTCACATCAACAACTGTCAGAAAGTGAGGGTTTGCATATTGTACTACTGTAGACACTATACCCACCGCCATGTAACTTGTCTTTTAAGCTCCGCCCCTCCTCACCCACCGACTGGACAGTGGGTGAGGAGGGTCGGGGACACATCAAGAAGCGGGCGGGGCTTAAGAGATAAGTTTCTTGTTGGAGGGTACAATATCGATCCACCTCCTTATGATAACAGCGAAACAGTGAGTAGTGACTTTCAACACCCAGTGATGAGTTCTTCGGAACCCAACAAACATTACAGAATACTGCAAGAGTTTTAAAACTGATCGATCAAAACGTGGAGAGATATTATTGATCGCAGTTATAAACCTTTGTCCTCTCAGTTGCAATAGCTCAGTAGTAAGTTTTTCTGTGCATTTGTGTGTCATGCAGTTTGGTGCTTTAAATGTGGCGTTTGGGAATAGAGTGAAGGCCATGTCACACGGAGATGGGGTTCGGATTTGGAACGGTAGTTTAGGTGGGACAGGAGGCATTGCAGCACCTCTTCCTTACCGATTTCTTCTGTACATTAAACCTAAACATCCTCTTGTAAGTCACTGATGCAAGCTACATCGATGTTCATGGTACATAAATAAAACATAGTACAAGAAAATCCTATGGTCGAATATACAATATAAGCAGCTATGGAAGAAGTGCTACGAAAACTTCCATGAAGCTCAGAATACTACCCATATTTGATACTAACTGTCTGATCATGTACACCAGAGAAAAAGTTGAAAGACGAACACTCCGCTTCTCACTGTCACCTACATTTTCTCTGGCAATGAAACACGCAATGCATGCAGAACGTGGCCCATGGGAACGGAGTGAACTTGTAACTTTTCTCCCGACGTATACATGATCGGATAGTTTGCTTTAAACTCCTTGTCAATTGTAACGATGCCATAATAAGCTTGCCTTGGCCCCTAACACTCCATTTCTGGATCGGATCTAGGTGGCACAGGGGACTTTGTAGAACTTCCAAGCGATTAATTCAGCACAGTACACCTCAGTATCTTCTTGTATGATCCTTAGAACGTTAACATAAACATAATATGCATCAATAATGTACAGAGAATGTTCAGGTGCAACGTGTAGAATATGTCGCCAAGGAAGAGGCGCTGCAAGATTCCCATAGGCAAGTAGGACCCTTATACCTAATTCACTCTTCACTGATTATGCACTTACAGGACTAGTACGCTATTAAAATCTTTATAGATATGTGTCAATACGGGTGGACAAACTGTTTAACAATTGTGTATGTAATAAATGAAAAAAATGAAGAGTTGTTTTGTTTATGCTAAATCAGCGCATTTGCACTCATGGTAAGGTCACCCCTCTGCTTTTAGACGTATTATTTTGATCATGCGTTAATTTTTGATAGCATTTTCACTTGTGACTGACCAGTACAGATTTCAAATGAAAAATAGTGAAATAAAGTGAAACATTATTCAGCTTTTTATCTCTTCTGACGCTAACATATCCAAGAATTTTCAGTCATGTACAGTTGTGAACATAAATACTGATCCACTCCAAAACGATAATTAACGAGACAGTGAATGCTGACTTTTGAATTCAACTAAAGTAACTTCGGAGTCCAGCAAACTTGTCAGCATATTACTTCAGAGTTTCATAACTGTTCGACCAAAACGTGGAACGATATTTTCGTCTGCAGCTGAACATTTATGTGCCAGTAATTATCCTGGGCATTGCAATCTCCCTCTGCTTTATACATTCATCTCGTAGGTAAATTGTGCTGTAACAGGAAAAGTTGTGGCAATACACAGATTGTCCCGCGAAAAATGTGGTAAATAGCAGGTTTTTATTATTCTTGAGTTATTTTTGAGTTTTAAATGCGACATCAACTATGGTTCAGTTCTCAGCCATTATGGAACTACAGTTGGTGAACCCAGAAACGAATCACGAGGGAGAACAGTTCCTCCCGAAATGTCAAGAACAACTACAATTCCGCGAATATTGAGAACAGGGACCAAGTTGACATACGAGTAGGGCCGTAGTCTCGCTGCATTTAGAGAGCATGCAACACCTCGTTCACTGCGATTTATTGGCACATTTCACTTAAAAATCTCCTATGATGTAAAAAAAAAAATACACAAGAAAATAATAACCCCTTCCTAGCAAGGATTTTGATTCAATTTAGCTGTAGTGAGAACTGTCGGCCTGAAGGGGTTACAATGTTATAGGCAAAATATACTACTAAGGAAGAGAAGCTACGCAGTGGCCTGTGCCAACGCGAATACCAATCATTGTACTGATCACCCTAAATAGCTCAAGAATAACCTACTGACGTTTGGCCTATGATTCACGGGCCATCTCAGTCGTATTGCGAGATCAGTTTGTGCACCTGCTGTGTTGTGAGTGTTGCAGGCGTGTGAGGGCGAGGGACGGAAACAAGGGACCCAGCAACATTGATGAGGGTATGGGTGGTTGGGGAGGGGGAGGTGACGGGGATGGGTGAGGGACTGAGGAAGGGAAGGGAGAAATGATAAGAGGAAGGCGTAAATGGAAGCGAGGAATGGTGAAGAGAGAAAAACAAGGGAGACAACCATAAAGAAAGGAAAGAGGAAATAATTATTAAGGACATGGAAAATATGAAGAATGTGGGACAAAGGATTATAATGAGGTCATCAAGGGTGGGAGGGGTCACTGGGGGAGGGGTCACTGGGGGAGGGGTCACTGAGGGAGGGGTCACTATGGGAGGGGTCACTGCAGGAGGGGTAAGTGAAGCAGCACCCTCACCACACACAGGCTTAACACACTTATCTCCCAATGTCTCTTGCCTCCACTACTCTGTTGAACAAGGAACGTTCTCCTGGAAGAAAAAGTAAAATGAATTAGTACTGTTTAATCCCTTGAATACGATGAAGACTTTCTGTAATTTATTCTTATCAGTAGCTGACAATTTAATTCACCGTAAGAGAGTAACCTAGTGACGAAAGACTAATGATTGCTATGTTTAATCACTGCAGTTATAAAAGCCCCCCTACCTTTAGGCTAAATTGCCTGCTTTGTCTAGAACAATCACTGTGTACTAGTTTCATTATACACTTATATTACTGTTCTCTGGATATATTTATTGATGATGATGATGATGATGATGATGATGATGATGATGATGATGATG
>JAGKTI010018859.1:0-17395 GCA_018397915.1 Birgus latro | reverse complement strand
TGTATGTGTCAGCACTGTGTGGAAATCTTTGTCCTCATGACTGTGTGAAAGAGGTAGTGCATTCTTGCTAACTTCATTCGTGTTGGTCATTTTATTTTCTCTCTCTTCTGGATTTCCTTGTAATTTAATTTGTCTGGTCCCACTAGATAGCTTTTTATTAACTGTGTAACACGTGTTTTATTTATGTGTCAAATGTATAAATGGTAACAATCGTTGGGAATAAATGAATGCTATAATAAATGAATGAATATATATACGGTATAAAACTGTTATTGTCGGTGCAGGTACTTAGTGAATGACAATGTAGATAACTGAAGTAGGTATATGTACGTGAGTTGTAACTACAAAGCACATTTTATATGTCTGTCTATCACTGTGTATCGTATATAAATAAAGTAAATATTCAACTCACTGATTTTAACAGTGGTGGGAATGATGAGTGTGGTGGTGATGGTGGTGTCAGACTCGAGTTGATTGACGTGTTGTGGTGTTCTCAGCAAATGCTGGCACAGTGCAAGTTGACTCCTCACTCTGGTAGTTATGGTGGTGGTGGTGGTGTAGCGGTGAGTAATGGTGAGTGTGGTGAGTGAGGTGAGTGGTGAGTCAGGGCTGGTGAATGCAGACTTAGGTTGTTGCTGGGTTGTCTCTCCCATCACCACTAAAGCAGCACCTCCTCACTCTGCTTCTTAACTTGTAGTGCTTGTGATTACTTGTGCAGCATTTAATTGTAGTTTCTTGCTGTGTGGTGCGTAGTAATTGGTGATTTTGGTTACCGTCTCATCTGCTTGTAGTTCACTTGTAGAATAATAGTATCTTGTTTTGATTGCAGAGTTGATTCTTAAATTATTGATTGCTATTAGAGACGTTAATCAGCGTTCATTTATCACTGTTCTTTATCGTTGTAGGGGTTCAGGAGAGTCTTCTGCTGCATAGGTGTAGTCCGATTGATGATTGTTCCTTGTAGATGTGGCTTGTGTTGTGGCAATCATAGATACTTGTAGTTTATCGTGAACTGCAGAACTGAAGCTTGTGGCTGAATAAATCTGTCGTAGCTGAGTGTTGATTGTTGATTAAATCGTGAGGCATAAATAGATTGTATTGTGGTTTGTTGGTTCACTGCTTGCCCCCAGTGTCGATTTATGCTGTCGTAGATAACCGTAGAGAGATAGGGACGTTGATTGTAATTGTAGATCGTTGAACCACCGCTAGTATGAAGTGTGAGGCACTGTATGGCTCAAACTTGTTGCTGTTCTTGTTTTCTGCCTTGTTAATGTAGACTCAGTGGTAGAACTGTATACGTGGTTTGTACGATTACTGCCACCAAAAAATAATATCGTAGCCACTGCTGCTACCAAAAAATAATATCATTCCACCACTGCCACCAAAAGATAATATCGCAGCCGTCGACAAGCGTTTCCAAAACTGTGTTCGATTCTAGGGATTTTTAAGAAGCAGAGAATGTTCAGGTTGTTCTTGTCATGGATAGCAGGAGAAGAATAAGGATGAGTCTGGGGTTTGACTGCAGATTTATTCTCCAAAGAAAGTATCTCACAAGAGCAGTACTGAGGTGAGAGCGGTTTTATGCCTGCTAACTCCGTGCGCTCTGCTCCTACCTTTTCCACCATGCCTCTTCTTTCTCCTAATTCCTTCTGTCCTGTCTCTCCCATTTCCTCGGTATATGATTAGTTGTGTCATGCGTGAGGGCACGTGTCAAGGGACTTTCCAGGTCTGTGGAAGTTTCCATCAGGCGTTATATTGTGCTGCGTGCGAAATTCCCTAGCTGCAGAATGTGCACCGCTATTTCCTCCAGATCCCTCGAGCTTAGGCACGACTTTCTTCCAACCTCTATTTTACTTGCTAACAGTATATACGTTACTAGCTATTATGTAGTGTGTTATGATATTTTAGTGTCCTGACAACTGTTCCCAGTCCTATAACTGGCGCCCAGTTTCTTTAACATCCTGTGTGTGTAAATTATTATTTTTTAATATATTCTTAGAATGCACCTTTCCTATCATAGCCTTTTTCCTGATCAGTCATATTCGTTCCATCAGGGATGCTTCACCAGCGATTTTTTCCCTTTCCTTTCATATTCTTGGTCATTATCCTTTCAGGACGTTGGCGAAAGTTTTCTCATCGCACTTCACATCTCAATGGCTTTCGACCAAGTCCGGTATTAATTTTTAATTCTCAAAAAGTTTCTGTGCTTCTATATGTGTTTTCATCTACAGTTTCATTTCAGTCGTTGTATAGCTGCTGTCACTGGTTTTATCCTTGAGGTATCAATAATAGTGTTCCTCAGTGTTTTTGTCCTGTCACCAACTTTCTTCCTTCTATTCATAAATGATCTTCTTAGTAACAAAATGAATGTGGTAAATACTCGAAACATAATTCGAATTTTCGGCCCACCTCAGATAGCAGCTAAATTAAGTAATTCAGCTGATGCATTACTAGGGGAAAAATTACTAATAGAAAAGTATACGCCAGAAATTGATGTGGCTAATAGTACGTAATGGATTCTTTGTTCGAACCTTTAGGTGATGTTGGTCTGTTTGCTTTAGTTTGGGGGGTTTAGTGTTCGAACAGACGAGTGTTGTTTCGGTTTGGGGGTTTGAGTAGCTTACTTTGGGTCTTCCCTGAGTGGCTCTTGGCATTTCTTTTTGAGCTTTTGTACGGGGAGGAGGGTTGATTTTATTTGCTTTTATTCAGGTTTATGTTTTAATAAAGTCCAGGTTTCTTCTTTTCATTGTCTGTGGTGACTATATAGGACAATTATATTTCCTGATGATGGCCTGAGGTGGGCCGAAAATTCGAATTATGTTACGAGTATCTACCACATTCATTTTGTTACTGGTTTGGAAGCTGCGATGTCCAAGATCGCTTGCAGATGTCTTACTTGACCTCAGTCATATATCTTATCCTATCCACTCATATTGATGACCATCCTTCGTTTCCATCCTCTTTTCACAAGGTGAATCACTCGTCACGAACGGGATGAGGCTATGACACACCAATTTCTGACTTGCGTCATATCTTTGGATGGGTTTAAACTAACTTTGTTAATTTTAATGCATAAAAAAATCAGTTCTCAAATCTTTCGACCTGCCAATATCGTATACAAAAATATCCTTTATCATCATCATTATCATCATCACCCGGTCCTCCTTTCCCACCCTAGGACAGAATGAGGAGAAGCAATGTCCAGACAGCTCAGATTTGCCCAATTCAATGAGCCACGCTTCCATTCAAGCCCCCGGAAAGTCAATCCTTTAATGTTCAGCAGAATCCAACTCAGTCAAGCATCATTTCCCATTATTCTTATGGTTTCATATTGTCGGGATTTATTATTGAAAGGTTATATTGTCTCCCCTCCAAATTCTGTTTCCAAGAGATTAGAAGAGTTACGTCAAACTATGCCTTCTTTACCCCTGCACAGCTGTTGATAGGGTGGAGTGCAATGACATTGTTTCAGTACCTCATTGGCCATGGGTGCTTTAAAGCTGCAACATCTTGTCGGTAACTTTTCATAAAAATGTGGTCTTTCTGTCTTAATCTTCACTGGCCCCAAAGGCCTTGAAATACTAATAATAATAATAAAAGATGTAGATACCCCATAAAAATCACTACTTATATATCATGCTTTTCATTTGCAGCTCTGTGCTAATTAAAGCAGGATGGTTTGCTTAAATCACCCAGAATTCGCCACGAGGAGGTGGCTGCATGTCGAATTCCACTCATGCCCACCCACCTCCCATCCATATGTGAGCTCGGTTTTTTTTTCGTCTTACACAGTTACTATTTATTTATCTATCTATCTATAGTCCGAAGCGCCAAATCCCGCAAAGGCTGGCCGCAGACAAAACGCCTCCAAGTCGTTCTGTCACCCACCATTTGGCTACCCTCCCCCTAGCTTACTCCCCCCCTTCCTCATATACCTCTCAAATCCATCCCTCCACCTCATCCTCGGTCTTCCCCTCCCTCACCCTCCCTCCACCCCACCTGCATACACCCTCTTAGTCAGTCTTTCATTCTCCATTCTCTCCACATGTCCAAACCACCTCAGTGTATTTCTCCTAATCTTCTCGACCACATCCACATCCACCCCACAACGTTCCTTTACTTCTTCATTCGTCAACCTGTCCCTCCATGTCACTCCACATGCTCCTCTCAAGTAACTCATTTCCACTGCTCTCACTCTTGACTTGTTACCCTCCAGCAAGGGCCATGTCTTGCTTCCATACGTCAGGGTAGGGATCACGATACTATCATGCAGTGACTTCTTGACTTCCATACTCACCTCCCTATTTCTCATCACCGCTTTCAGTGAACCAACAACCTTCCTTCCCTGCTGTACCCTTTCACGTATTTCATCCCGAAAACTTCCATCCTTACTCATCACACTACCCAAGTACCTGAATGCACTCACATTCTCCATATCCTCACCAACCAACCTCACTGTGCATTGTGTGACTTCATTCCTCTCAAACACCATAACTTTACTCTTGTTTACATTGACTTTCAGATTCCTCTTCTTACACACTGTCCCAAATTCATTCACCAAATCTTGCAACTCCCATTCATCTTCACTCAACAATACTGTATCATCAGCAAACAACAACACCGGAATCTTCCACATCTCACCCTCATTCATTAGAGCCACCGCCACATCCACTGCCCTACCTTGCACCTCCTTTACAACGCCATCCATGTATATATTAAACAGCCATGGAGACATTACACAACCCTGTTTCAGTCCCACTTTCAGATCAAAGAACTCAGCTCACCATCCACTTGCACAGTAACCCCAGCTCCTTCGTACACACTCTTCACAGCACTCAACAATTTCCCCTTCACTCCATATATTCTTAATACCTTCCACATACCTTGCCTATCTATTCTGTCATAAGTTTTCTCCAAGTCCATGAAGGCAGCATACACTTTCTTTCCCTTCTCTAGATACTTCTCCACTAAACATCTTAGAACAAATATCTGATCTACACACCCTTTTCCCTTCCTAAATCCCCCTTGTTCTTCAACTAACTGCTCTGTTATATGCCTAACCCTATCAATAAGTATTCTACCATATATCTTTCCAGTCACACTAAGAAGGCAAATACTCTATGGTTACCACATACTTCTCTCTCCCCTTTTCCTTTATATAAGGGAAAAATTATTATACCTGATTTCCAGTCCTCTGGAACCCTTCCCTCTTCCCAAGCCAGTCTACACAACTTCCATATCCATTTCACAACAATCGCACCCCCATACTTCAGCATTTCACCACACACTCCATCAATTCCTGGAGCCTTTCCCATCTTGATCTTCTTCATTGCTTCCACTACTTCTGCCCTACTGATCTCTTCCTCCCTCCTCTCACTTCTTCTCCCAGCCATTCCCCAACCACTTATACTCGCATTGCTTTCACTCTCAACATTCAACAAATCCTGAAAGTGCTCCTTCCATCTCCTCAGCTTCTCTCTCTTGTCCACCAGCAATCTATTATTCCCATTTTTCATTCCCCTACTATTTCCACCTTCACACTGTCATACTTTCTTTACCTCCTTCCTAAACAATTTCTTACTCTCCCTCCATTTTACACTCAGATTCCTCCCAAACTCCTCATCCACTTTCTTCTTACTCTCCTTCACCAATCCCTTCACCTCTCTTCTCCAGCTCACATATGCCTATCTCTTCTTTCTCTCACCATCTCCCCTACCTCTACTCGCTAGCCATTCACTATATGCCTTCTTCTTTTGTTCCACAGCTTGTTTCACCTCATCATCCCACCATGCTGTCCCTTGCACACCCCTGCATCTCCTCCTCACTACACAAACCACCTCACACACTGCGCCTATCTCTTCCGTGAAAATCTTACATAAATCTTCCACCCCTTCCATCTGCTCTAACTCATACCTTCCCAATCTCTCTTCCACTATTCTCTTATACTCTGCCATTTTCTCGCTATCTTGTAACTTCTCCACTCTTCTCACAGGAGCTATTTTCTCCTGTCTTCCCATTGGTCGCTTCACCCACTTTCTTTGCAGCCACTCCCCCACCCTCTCCACACTCTTGCATCCAACACTTGTCTTCTCATTCGCTCATCCACACACACGTAATCTATCATTGCCTTCCGTTCTACAAGTTCACCATCCATCCTCCTCAAGACTCTCCATGTATACCTGTGGATCATCTTGTTCTGACAGTAGGTATTGGCTATTGCCAACCCCTTACCAGCACAGATGTCCACCAAAGCACTACCATTCCTATCCATCTCAGCTGGCACACCCCACTGACCAACCATTCCATCCACTCGTACATTCCCAACTTTGCCATTCATGTCTCCAATCAAAAACACACTCTCGCTCCTCTCAAACTTGTCCATACATGCTTCTACACTTGCCCAAAACTCATCTTTCACTCTTGCCACTTGGTCTTCTGTCGGCGCATACACACGTACAGTCGCCCAAGCTTGTATACCTACTTTCATCCTCACCCAAACAATCCTTGCACCCACTGTTCCATACTCTCTTATATTCTCCTTCCACTTCTTGCTTATCATTAGACATACTCCCTCTCTTGCCCTCTCATTCTCATTATCTCCCGCACATATTCCTAAACCATATTCCCATTCTCTCACCCTTTCACATCTCCATTTAGTTTCAGTCAATCCACATACATCCACTCTTGCATCCTCAAGCACCTGAACAATCTCTCTCTCTTTCACTTCATCATTTACTCCTCTCACATTCCATGTTCCTACCCTAAGGATGTCCTTTGTCCGTTCCTTAGTCCTTAACGGATGGTCCGTCCTGGTCCGAGGCGCTTTATTCGCTTGTTTAGTTAGTTTTTATTTTTTTTACGAGGTGGGGCACTAACCCACCACCAACCCATTTAGTCGCCACATACGACAAGCAGAGATACTGGGGGAGTATTCTTGAAACCCCCCTACCCCCAGAGGTAGATTTTGTATCGAAAGAAGGCATTGCTTTCTGGGAAGCCAATTTTGGTTTGATGTAATCATGCCTTCGTTCCTGACCATGAACAGAACTTGAAACTTCAGTAACTGGCTTGTTTCCATGCTCAGCTGCTTGCACTGACAAGGAAAGATCTAAAAATGAAATCGATGTTTCTCTTCTAAAGGTGGAGAGTCTCGTTGCACAGCATGCCACAGTTTATCTTCTGTTATGCCTTTCAGTACAGGTGGTTTCAAACGAGGTACGAGGTTCATTTTGCCAACTAGAGATCATATCAGTGTAGTGGGTGGCTTCCATAATAATCGCAGGCACTTTGAACTGCCTGATAGAAGAAGTCTGAGTAACTGATGACCTGGCATGAAGTATTCTTCGGACAGCCAGTTCTAGATTTTTTTTTTTTTTTTAGTGCAAGGAAGAAGGAACCAAACGCCATGGGCCCGAATACTGTTCCTTTCAAGAAATAACAAAAACAATATGAAAGAGAGCCAAATTCAAGATCCGTTCATTTCGAGATGCCTGGACACACTGCGTTTGAAAGACTGGAGATCATAGGAAGTAGGGAATAAAGACAGAGGAAGACAGTTCCAGAGTTGACCAGTTGCATAAAAAAAAAAAAAGGACTGGGGGTAACGGTTAACTCCTGCATTAGAGAGTTGGACAGAAAAGGGATGAGAGTTTATTGCTAGACGGGTGTCACGTGCCCGTCGTAAAGTTGGAGATATGCAAGCAGAGAGCTCAGAAGAACAGTGGCAAGCACAGAGCTCAGAGGAACAGTGGCCATTGAAGTAGCGATAGAAAAGAGATAAGGATGCAACAGTGGGGCGAAGAAAGTTGAAGGGAAACAATAAGAGGAGGAGAGTTAATGAGACGAAAAGCCTTTGACTCCACCCTATTGAGGAGAGCTGCATGTGGGGAGCCTCCCCACACATGAGAGTTGTGCTCCATACACGGGCGAATAAAACCCGTGTATAAGGTCAACAACTGTGCAGGGGTAAAGAAAGTTCAGTCAGCTTAGCACACATAATCTCTTGGAGGCAGATTTCACAAGAGATGTAATATGTTCTTTTCAAGATAAATCTCGAGTGACTGAAACCCTAAACATGTTCAAAGATGATGCAGGACTGAGCTGGACATTATTAAACATTAGTGGGTAATCCTGTGGAAGATTTTGTCGGGTTGATAGGGGTAAGAAATGAGTCTTTGATGCATTAAAAACAAGATTATTTTTACCCTAATCAGAGATACGAGCCAAGTCAAACATTAGGTGTGCCATAGCCTCCTCCCTTGTTTGTTGAAGTAACTGCTGAGATGGACGTTGCGGGAACCGAATGGAAAGGTGAGGGATGGAATCATCAGCATATGAGTGGATAGGGTTAGATGTACAGCTTAGAAGATCATTGATGAATAAGAGGAAGAGAGTTGGTGATAGGACAGAGCCCTGAGGAACACCACTGTTGATAGATCTAGGAAAAGAATGATGGCCGTCTACAACAGTGGCAATAGAACGACCAGAAAGGAAGCTAGAGATGAAGGCACAGATAGAATGATAGAAACCGTACGAGGGCAGTTTAGAAATTAAAGACTTATGCCAGACTCGATCGAAAGCCTTTGAGATGTCAAGTGCAATGGCAAAGCTTTTGCCAAAGTCCCGAAAGGAGGATGAGCAGGAGTCTGAAAGGTAGGTGAGAAGATCGGCATTGGAGCGTCCCTGACGGAACCCATACTGACGATCAGAAAGAAGATTGTGACAGGAAAGATGCTTTAAGATTTTTCTGTTAAGAATTGACTCGAGAACTTTTGAGACACAGGATGTTAAAGAAATTGGACGGTAGTTAGAGGGTTGGGAATGGTCACCCTTCTTTGGGACTGGCTGAATGAGAGCAAACTTCCAGCAAGAAGGAAAGGTACAAGTTGATAGACAAAGGCGAAAGAGTTTGCCTAGGCAAGGTGTCAGCACAGATGCACAGTTTTTGAGGACAACAGGAGGGACTCCATCAGGCCCATATGCCTTGTTAGTACTGAGGCAAGTGATGGCAGAAAATACATGAGCTGAAGAAATTTATTGTCAGCCATGAGGAAGTCAGAGGGAGAAAGTGATGGAGGAACAGCACTGGAATCGTCTTAGGTGGAACTGGAGGAGAAAGTCTGAGCAAAGAGATCTGCTTTATCAGTAGAAGAAATAGCTACAGAGCCATCAGAGTAGAAAAGAGAAGGGATGGATGATGAGGTATAGTTGGTAGAAAGGTTTTTGGCAAGGTGCCAAAAGGAACGAGAAGAATTCGAGTTGGAGAGTTGAGAGCATTTAGCATGGATGAAATTATTTTTAGCAGAGCGAGGAACAGACTTAGCACGATTCTGGGCAAAAATATAAGAGATGTGATTCAGGGGTGGGTTGGCTGCAGTACATTTTATAGGCCCTCTCCGTGTTGCGGACAGCATTAGAACAAGCGTGATTAAACCAAGGTTATCTTGCATTAGTCAAAGGATATGAGAAAGGAATGTATGCTTCCATGCCTGAGAGAATAACCTCCGTAATGCGCAAGGCACACTCAGATGGCTCCTGGCCATGGAAGCAATAATCATTCCAAGGAAAATAAAAGAAGTACTGCATGAGGGGCTCCCAATCCGCAGCTCTAAAGTGCCACAGGCGGGGTTTCTTTGGAGGGTCCACAGTCCGTACCGGAGTGATAGGACAGGTTAAGGTAATAAGGTTATGATCGGAGGAGCCCAACAGAGAGAAAAGATTAACAGTGTAACCAGAAGGACTAGTCGTTAGGAAGAGGTCAAATATGTTGGAACTCTCTCCAATGCGGTCAGGGATACGGGTAGGGTGCTGTACAAGCTGCTCTAGGTCATTAAGGATAGAAAAGATGTAGGCTTGTTCACCAGGTAGATCAGTGAAAGGAGAGGAGAGCCAAAGGTGGTGGTGAACATTGAAATATCCTAGAATGAAGATTTCAGAAAAACAAGAAATGGATAGAATGTGCTCCATCATAGAAGTAAGATAGTCAAAGAATTTCTGATAGTCATTAGAATTAGGAGATAAGTAAACAGCACAGATATATATAGTCAGAGAATGACAGGAGAGCTGAAGCCAGAGAGTAGGGAATTCAGAAGGATCAAGTTCAGGAATACAAGAGCAAGATAGATCGTTGTGTACACATACACAACAGTCACCTTTGGCTTTGAAATGAGTATAGAGGAAGTAGAAGGATACAGAAAAGGGTTTGCTGTCAGTTGCCTAAAACAGCAGGCATTCATCCTCTGGCATTGCCAGTAGAATGTTCTTACTGTGAGAGGAGAATGCATTGCAACTGATTACCTTACGGACAATGTCAGGGACATGATCAGGCAGATATTTAGTTGCTGAACATAGCTTCCAAAGATGGTGAGGACCATCAGAACATGATGACCTTGATATGATTGCAGACCAGATTGGAACATAAACTTTCACAACATACTCAGCTAATGTAACTGAAGCGACTGAAGGATCTTTGGCTCCAGTATACAGTATCATCAGTCTACAAGCAGTTGTTAACCAGTGAGAATGATCTAGATGGCCAGGACGGAGGTTTGCCAGATCTTCACCACAGTGTTCAGTACTGACTGCTCCATACAATTCATACATGTATTTCTGGTCGGTACTCAGCTGAGGTAAGTCCATTAATTTATGATAATGCAGAACCAGGTATTGGCTCCAAATCTTCAGCTGAAGTATGACATTCCATCAGAAAGCTTCCTACTGGTCCTGGCAATGCTCTGCGTTCATGTATTACTACATCAAGCTTGGTTAGCAAGTGGCAAAGAGTCGGTTCATTAGTATGCAATTAGTAGATGAACCATTGGTGAGGCAAGTGATTGACAGTCCCCAGCTTGGGGCATTCCTACCATATAACGATCTTCATCCTTTTATTTCTGCCTCTTCATCATTGGACTTGTCGTATGCGCTTGTTATAGACGGTGGCCTCGTCCTCACATGGTACTACCCAAGATCTTATACCATTACCATTACCCTACCACCTGTAGACCGTTCTTAAATCCGAGGATCTGCGCAAGACCACGGTTGGTAGGGCGAGGACCGCCATTGGGCAGGCAAGCTTGACTGGCGGCTGGTGCCTCATTGCGGACTTAATGCGTCAGGGGGGAGCCTGTATCTGTCTCCTCATTCCTCTCCTCTGCTGAAACCTAACAATGTTGTTAGATCCCTCCAAGGTCATTCTAACCAGGGTCGCTAGGGCTTCAGCAGTGAAAACCAATCTTCTGAGGGCTGTGGCACTGCTAAGTGCCAACATCCCCCTCCAATTGAGCACCAATGCCTCAACGGTTGCAGTGTGCCGGGCTGCCCATTGACATGCCGCCTCTCTCACATCAGGGGTGTCATAGTATTCAGCCTTATGAGCAACAGGTGAATTCAGTGAGGTATAGCGGGCGTCAGATGTTACCTGCACGTCAAGTACAACAACCGAGGACCCTGTGTCGATTAGAAGGTCTGGTCGTCTCATAACTGGACCTGCTCGCAATAGGGTTTCTTTCCCGACACAATAGTTGGGGAGTGCTCGTGTAATCTGCCCCTGGATGAAGTCCAGTCCTATCGTGCTGGGCGACGCGGATCTCGTGCATCAAAGCACAACCCTGGAGGACGTGGTTCAAGGAGGGGGGAGCCCCACACCCACCCTCACAGCGCAGATTGGGTCACTGTACACCATGTCCTCTTGATCTCCTTACAGGTGTGCTTTCCAAGTTCCCTCTCAGTTTAATGGCCTCGATGTATCTTGAGCCACTGAGCTTTCCAGAACCTTCATAAATCCAACGATGCGACGACCCGTGAACCTGCTGAGAGCAGCCCTTCAGGCCTTCGCCATCGTGCCTCCTACATAGGTCAAGGGTTCATTGGTTCGCTTCAATCCGGCAGTCCGTCACCCTGATCCCCTGCATGACGGGCCATCTGGTCCGCTCCAAGAAGTCCTTGATGTAAGGGTGCTCACATAATGTTCTTAAGATCGGGCAAGTAGACTTGTCAAGCCGGAGTAGGTGAGCCACCCTGAGCGGAGGAACCCGGGTGTAATATGAGGGGATTCCCAGACCTCCACCCCTCAGCGGTGCGTGGAAATATGCTGTTGGGGTGTCGGTCAGAACATGTAACACTTCCCTCACTGTCGCTCTTACACTCCGGTCTAAGTCTCTAAGGGTACCCAAGGTCACTCCCGATATGACCAGGCCGTGAAGTAACCTCAGGTATACCACCTTGGTGATGCCCCACAGCTTTTGCTGAGGGCGCAAGGGCACTGAACGTATGCGCCCGAGCATTTCCCTCAGACTCTCTCGATAGACACTGAGAGATGGCCGCCAACCCACATCCACGCCTAAGTACTTTGTGGTTTGTGAGACCGTAAGCGTGGGGATTACATGGCCATCAGCAGTGAGGAATGGCTTGGCTGACCAGATGTACCGTTTTGCCTTGCCATCCTGCACCACAGCGATAAATTTACACTTGTTAGGATTTAACCTCAGGCCAAGTTGACCCAGCCTTTGGATGACCTTATCAACTAAGGCCTGAAGGGAGGGTTTGACGGGTGTTGTCAGAGTAGGTCATCAGCGTAAGCATAACCAGACACTCGCTGATCCCCTACCTTGATCCCCAACTGGGAATCCAAACCTCCTAGTACATAATCCATGGCTACATTGAAAATCACGGGGGAGAGAGGATCCCCCTGTCGGACCCCTCTGGTCGGACTGATGGTCGTCCCAAGGAGGTCCAACCTCGCACAGGTACAGCACATCCGGAAATACAGAGCTAGGGGAGGAGGCATGCCAACTCTGCAAAGTATAGCGCCCAAGGCAGAGTGGGATAGGGTGTCGAACACATTCCGGACGTCCAACATCGCCATATACACATCGTGCCACCTCCTATAGCCCTGATACAGAATAGCACTCATCATGTTTATGTTCTCGGCACAGCCGTCACTAGGCCTAAATGCGCTGCATCCAAGAGAACAAGTCCGCACCCTGGGTCCGTGCGGCTAGGATCGAGTGCATAATCCGGACCACATAAGAAGACACCGTTATGGGACGGAACCCCGGCCGGTCCATCGGGTCTCAAAGTCTTCGAAATCAAGGTGACTCTAGATCTTTGTAATCTTTCTGGGAGGTGTCCGTGGATCAGAATGTCATTGAAGAGGAGAGCTGCTTTCACTGGCCATAGGCTCCATAGGTCGGCCAGGGTAGTCCCGTCCGGGCCTGGGGTACTTACCCTCACCTTCTGGAGAGCCCCCTCCACTTCCTCGATGGAGATGGGCGCCAGCAAGTCCCATCTCTGAGGACGGACTGGTGTGAGCACTGGACCACTCCAGGGGTGGGATGGAGTCCTGTACAACTCTGTCCAGAAAGCAGTTTTCTCCTCAACGGGCACTTGGTCGTCAACTTGGAGTGTGTCATCAATAATGTCCCGGATGAGCCGGCCCCGATCATTCTTTCACCGCCCCTGGGTTCGAGCGAAGAGTTGCCCTCTTGCTTGTCTACGGCCTTGGGGGGGGGGGATGCCCAGTTCTTAACCTGTCACCGGATGCCGTCACCAGAACTTCCCTGCAGCGGAACTTCCCTGCAGGGAAGCTCCTCCAGCAGCTGATAGACTAGCTCTCCGGGATCATCCCTCTCTCTGATAGACAACTGATCACATAAGGAGGAGACTGCAGCTATAATCTCCTCCCTCCAGTTGTTCTCCCTTACTCCTTCTTGGTGCTCCTCATCCATGCCGAGAGTTGGCCTCCTTCTCAGGCCATTTCCTCCTCCTCCACCTTCTGGTATTACTACAGCGTCTCTCACCCAACCCTCCGTGCGGGCAGGGCCCCCCTGTTTTTGCTGGGAGCGGCTTAAGGGCTTGAGGCAATCCCTTCCACGAGGGCCCGGTAAGCGGCGGACTTCCTTTGGGATTTGATCGCCTTGAGAGACCTGTTCGGAAAGGAGTCCAACAGCAACTGGTTGATTGTCCTTGCTGCTGCTAGAGCCCTTTGGACCTCTACCTCCTTGGAGGCAAGGAGCCAGGCCTCAGCATCGGTCCATCTGGCCTTTGTTCTTAGTGGCTCCTTGTCAGCGAAGAAGCAGAAGAAGCAGTCAGGGTGTGCACTACGGTAGTGCACACCCATCCCCCTTTTCGTACTGAACGTACGCTCACAGACAGGGCATACAAACTCCCCAGCGTCTGCATTGCCGCTAGGGCCCGATCCACTGCTCATATCTGCAGTAGCTTATTTGATAGGACAGAATGCTCTTTTTAGATAAGAACGAATCGCGCCCTGGTGTTGCGCTTTGGACACCGTTAGCCTTTTACAAATCCTTTATAGAAATTGTAAAAGTTACCGACTCTGCCACTAGGAGGCCGAATCCAAAAAGTTGCTCTAGTGTTCTTACAATGCCAACTTTACCACCAGTGTCAACGGCAGTTCCATCACACCCAATGGCAAAAATTTTGTCTATATCAATATCAGATGAAGGAAGGCACCCAGAAATGTTCCCTGCTATAGCAACAGCTTTGTCTGAGAGTAGAGAAACATGACCAATATAACTTGAACCTTTCAGTCAACAGAACAATATGCTCCTTATTTACCCTTGTGGAGCAACCCCTGTTGCCCTTTTTTTCATAACATATGTCAGGTCGTTTCTACCATCATAATAGATGCCAATACTTGATTCTGGTTCTGAATTTTAATTTGTTGAAAGTTGCTCTCTACACTTCCTCCTCTCTCGTCTAATACTGCTGAGATCTAGTACTGCTGTTTCATTAGTGTCTCTCTGTTATCCCAGTATCTTACAATACAGCTGAACAAATCGCAGCACCTGCTCGATCTGACAAACCCCTTCTGTCCCATTCCCTTGCAGCTGTAGGAAGCTTAATTCTCATTTGATTACAGACTCGTTTGACTGAATTTGCACCAAGCATTTTCCTCTGTTTCAGGAGACAAGTCATCTGAATCTTTATCTGAATCAATGTTGTTGATCCACCATAATTTGTGTTAGCAGTGCCGAAGCACGTTGCTGCTCTCATTCCTTTCTCTTCTCCTTAACTAAGTCCTTTGTTCCTGAAACATCAGTTGCTCCAATTATCATCTTCCTAGTACTTCTCTGGTCAGTTAGGAATTCCTGTTCGTTTTTAGGAACTTTCTCCTCTTCACAATTGGCATGTGGAACACCCGACGCATTTGCAGGGAACAATATCAGACAATTTCTTAGCATCTTTCCTGAATCATTCTAGCAACTCTCTTTAAGATTGTGTTCCTTCTCATCCCTTGAATGGCCTCAAACGTTGTAAGCATTTCTAGTAGCATTCCTCGATACGTGCTATGACTTGGTAATGATGGCATATGCAGATACTGTTTTTTTTTCCTAATTGCTACCAACTATCATGACACGCTGGAGACACTGCTTACAGTAAGAATTTTTATTCCCTTTTGAATCATGTATCTTATATGCAACACAGCTTGAATAATATCCTCGTAAGTAGGCAATACATTTTGGGGTGCTCTTTTGGGGGACCAAACAGTGGACCTGTGACATTTTTCCTCATTTTCACTTTTGCCTTAGTTTTGTCTAACATCTTAATTAACACTGTTTAGCACAGTTTGAGTCTTTGTTAGTCAGTCTTCATTAGAAAAACAAAACAAAACATAAACTGTGCTTCAGTACAACTTGTGTTGAACCTGAAAAAAAAGTAAAAAAATTTAGATTATAAAGTCTTTGGGGTCAGTGAAGATTATTTTGGGGAGGTGGTGGCTCAGTTGGTAGAGAGGTGTCCTGCGGTTCTAACGGACCCCGATTCAAAACCCTGCTGGGGCAGGAAACGGTTTATGGATTTCAGTTTCTTAAGAAGTAGACTTTTCTGATCTACCAGAAGACCCGCTGACATGTCGTAAAAACACCCCCGCTAATCAATACACAGGTCCTGTATGTACATCCCTAGCATGTAATCAATATGGATAGTGGGTGTTAGTGCCAAAGTGGTGACATGTGGAGATTTTGGAGGATTACTGGGCCTCGGGGATAGGCCCTGAAGCCTTTGCCCAGAGTCAGACACACAAATATAATAAATAAATAAATAAATAAATAAGACAGAGAGACCAAATTTTTATGAGAAGTTACCAACGTGATGTTGCAACTTTTAAGCACCCATGGCTGATGAGTTATTAAAGCAATGTATTTTCACTCCACCATACTGTTGACTTTATATCAGGGATTTATTCGCCCCTGCAAAGAGTATAACACTCATGTGCAGGGTGGGGTGGGGGGGGGTACTTCCTACATATACTGTAGGTCTTCTCAACAGGGTGGAGTCAAAAGCTTTTCGTCTCATTAACTCTCTTCCACTTACAGACTCACTTCATCTTCTCACTCTCTCTTTGCTTCTCTGTTGTATGTTTCTTTCAGTCGTTACTGCAATGGTCACTGCTCTTCTGAACTGTCTGCATGCATCCCTCCTCTATTATGCCAGGTGAATAGCATCCGTGAGCGTGGAAGCAAAGGTCACTGCATGATAGTTTTGTGATACCAACTATAACGTATGGAAGTGAAGCTTGGACCTTGTTGGAAGGACACGAGTCAAGAGTGAGAGCAATGGAAATGAGTTCTTTGAGAAAAGCATGTGGAGTTACATGGAAAGAGAGAGACTGACAAATGAGGAAGTGAAGGACCTTTGTGGTGTGATGTGGATGTGACAGAAAGCGTTAGGAGAAATACACTGATGTGATTTGGGCATCTGGAGAGGATGGAGAGCGAAAGATTAACGAGAAGAGTGTATGTGAATGAGGTGAAAGGGGGGGGAGGACGTAGGGGGAGGCCGAGGATGAGGTGGAGGGATGGAACGGAGATGTATATAAGGAGGAAGTGCGAGCTGGGGAGAGGACAGCGAAATCGTGAGGGACAGGACAGCTTGGAAGCGATATGTTTGTGGCCACTCTTTTCGGAATTAAGGTGTCTGGCAATAAATAGAATTAAACTCCATCCCACTTGACTCTACGTGTCCAGCCATGCATGTTTGTCCCTGGCTTTCCTCTGGCAATAGTAATGGGCAGTAATGTGGACTCATGGCATCCGGCCATGCAGAGACCAATACAACCGCAATCATACAATGCAGGGTGACAAGATGTTATTTGCTATTTTTTTAATGCAAGGAAGAAGGAACCAAAGGTCAGGAGCCCGCAAATCATTCCTTCCAAGAAAAAAAAAACAATACAAAAAAGAGCCAACTTCAAGATCCATTCATTTCTAATTGCCTGGACACACTGCGTTTGAAAGACTGGAGATCATAGGAAGTAGGAAATACAGACAGAGGAAGACAGTTCCAGAGTTGACCTGTTGCATAAATTAAGAACTGTGAGTAACGGTTAACTCTTGCATAAGAGAGTTGGATAGAAAAGGGATGAAAGTTTGTT
>JAGKTI010018858.1:0-17395 GCA_018397915.1 Birgus latro | reverse complement strand
ATCTGTAATCCCAGCTGTTTCCTTTATCAGCCTTGGGTTCTTCCTGATGATGTCTTTCACCTCTCTTGTCATGTCTTTTGCTTCAGCCTGGTTTTTTTAGATCTTGACTTGTTTTGATTACTTCTGCCCACGTATTTTTTTACTTCCTCTGTCTAGTTTCTCATCATTTCATTTGCGTGAGTTTTCTTCTCATCAATGTCTCTACTTTGACCTGCTTGTCTAATTATGTCTTTATCATCATGGTACTCCTTCAAAACTCGTTCATGGGTGACTACTGTATTTCCCATTTCGTTAATTTTCTTCCTCAGAATGTCTACCTCAGGTTGCAGATCACCTACTGTTGTATCTTTTCTGTTTAATTCCTTTCCGTTTCTTCATTTTTTTCATTTTGTTGGTACAGTTCCTTCCTTATTTCATCCATTTCCAGTTGAAAGTTTCTCCCAGTCTGTTCACTTTCTCTGCTAATTTATTAAATGTAACCAGTTCCACCAGGTCTGTGTAGTCATCATTTTGTTTTTTACTTTTTCCCTTCCTCTTACCTAGTTGCACTTCTTGAAAGTACGCCATCTTATAGAGATATACTTTCTACTTACAGTTTAGCATCTCCGTTCAGTCAGTGTTGGAATTTACCCAGGGCTCGTCTGTTTACCCGACGCGGCGCCTGTAGTCTGTTAACCCAGCAAACTCCTCAGGGCTTTGGCCATTTTGGACAGCACTTCGCCGCTTCTACTTAATCTACACCCATCTATAATTTACCTTGGCACCGAGCTTGACTCATTTCTAGATTCACTCAGATATTTTGCAGCTGAGCAGCAGAGCAGAGCGCAGAGAGCAGCGACACACTTCCTCACTGTCCCTGGTGTGTGTGTGTGTGTGTGTGTGCGTGCGTGCCGCATTTTCCTCGTAGGAAGATTGCTAGGCCTCATGAAACAGACTGTGTAGTCTCTGTCCAGCGTGGAATACAAAGCAGGAGTGAGGCCCTTCATTTCTGGTATTGCAAATGCTTGTTCATTTGCATGACTTCTGTGTGGATGCTGATTTTGAATTCAGCTGGTGTCCTAATACGAGCAGTACTTTTATACTTCGAAGCATATGAAGAAGGACTTTGAACTACTATGTTGTGTCCGATCTGAATAACACGTATTATTTTCTATGCGTCCAAAATTAATTATCCATATATTTGATGTTATTACATTATATTTAACTGTGTGCTTTTGTTATTATACAGAGAAGGTCAAGTAACACTCGGCCTTATATCTTTCCAGTTATTAGTGTGGTCGAGATCTGATTTACCACGTCTAAGAAATGCAAGCGGAGTAACGACTACATTCGTTATGGTGTCACCTGTATGACAGAAAAGGATGAAACTCAAGAGACCGCAGTGTACACTGTGCAGCATGGTATTTACAAATGCAGATCTCAAACCTTCACCCTTAATCAGAATTTAACAATCGACACGGGGGTACAAGTTCCGGGAATGATTTTAAAACCCTGAAAATCAAAAGGGCACGATTTGGTCGTAATGGTACCCTGCAAATGCAAGGATTTGTACCGATGGAAAAGTCATTGTTCCGAGCACCTTATCAAGTTGCGTATTTGTGTACCAAGGGGAAAAAAAAACTCATGTAATTGCTGAAGAACTAGTGAAAACTTGTGCTCTAGAAATGACAAAAATAGCGCTGGGTGTTGAGACAAAAAAGAAACTTCGACAGGTACGAGTACCTTAGTCAAACGAGACTATCTGCTCTAGGATTGGTGACATGGGTAGAGACATCCTGCACCAGGTGGTCGCGGACATCAAAGCTAGTCCTTTCGAAGTGAGTCTTCAGTTAGATGAGTCAACCGACGTTAGTTTATTAGTTACTGATCGGTATTTGTGCTGTATGTGAAGGAGAAAGAAGTAGGGGAAGAATCCCTGTTTTGTGAACCACTTACAACAACAACAAATGCATTCGATGTGTTCAGTCTCGTGAAAGATTTCTTCCAGAAGTATGGAATGATTTTCGACATGTGTGTCACTTTGCACTGATGGATCCCCCTCATGCTAGGAAATAAATCATTTTTTTGCTGTCCTTGTGAAAAAGGAGGTATCCCATGTAAGTGCCACGCAGTGTTGCATCATCATTCACTTGCAGCAAAGTCTTCACTAGAACACCTGAACAATGGTTTGTCAGTTATTGTTTGTTAAGCCAATTTTATCAGATGACGAGCCCTGAATCACCGTCTTTTCCGAGTGTTTTGTGGAGATATTGGAGCTCAGCATAGTGTTCTTTACCACGCGGAAATGAGGTGGTTTTGTCGTGTGTTTGAACTGAGCAATGAAATCAGGCAGTTTCTTAGAAAGCAAGGAAGTAACATAGCTGACCATTTTAAAAACAGGAAATTTATTTTGTCCCTCGCATACCTGGCAGATATATTCACACATCTCAATGAGCTAAACACCTCCATCCAGGGAACAGCGTGGCAAAACGTGTCTGCCTTCACCCATAAACTTTCAATTTGGATAAAACCCTTTGAAAATGGAAACTCTGCAAACTTTCCAAAACCTGATGAAGCTGCTAATGCAGGAAAAGAATCACCCACCGTGATTGAAATTAAAGAACAGTTGCAGGTTCTGGGTCAGTCCTTCCAAGGATAGCTGCACCATGGAGAGCTCCCTGATGCACAGGGATGGATCTAGGATCCATTTCTTTTCAACCTGGATTTCATGGATGATAATGACACAGTGAAAAATGATTTGACTGAGCTGAAATTCAGTCGAAAAATCCAACTGGAGTTTGATTCAATGCAGCTAGTTATTTACCTGCTGCCAGAAAATAATGGAAAACCCCAGCTGAAGCCATGCAACTAGTCAGTGTTAAATCCTGTAAAGCAGATTAGTATTCCGAGCAGACCCACCTTCACCACAGTCCCAGCTGACCTACTGCTCTGTGAACCCTCTGATATTTACTGTGCTAGTTCAAGGCTTACTAATGTACCTTTCCTTTTAAATCATTATTCCTTAACCCTGTGTTATTTATTGTGCCACGGCAACAATCACTATCTTTCCTTGAAAATTGTTCCATAAACCTCTGATATTTATTATACCACCCCAATCATCACTACCCTTCCTTCAAAATTAAAATTCCTTGCAGTACAATACGGGTATTTGATTTTCACCATTATCAGTGTTTTCGTTATCCATTTTAAGTTGCCGGTAGATTGTTCATTTTATTGTGTTATTTTCTTAATGGAAGAATCAAGGAACCAAAGGCCAGGAGGCTGGAAAATTGTTCCCTCCAAGAAAAAACAAAGACAAGATAACGGAGAGCCAAATTCAAGATCCACTCATTTCGAAATGTCTGGGCACAATGCTTTTGAAACACTGGAGATCATAGGCAGCTGGAATTGCAGAGAGAGGGAGACATTTCCAGAGATGAACTGTTTCATACAGGAAGGACAGGTAGTAACAGTAAACTCTTACATTAGAGAGTTGGGCAGAAAAGTGATAAGAGTGTTACTAGACGGGTGCTACACGCCCGCCGAAGTGGTGAAGGGATGCAAGCAGACAGTTCAGAGGAGCAGTGACCAGTGAATTAGCGATGGAAAAGATAAATATGCATTAGTGCGGCAAAGAGACAGAGGTTGAAGGGAGTCAGTAAGGGAAGGAGAGTTGATGAGACGAAAACCTTTGACTCCACCTTGTTGAGAAGAGCTGTGTGTGGGGCGCCTCCCCACACATGAGAGTTGTACTCTACACAGGGACGAATAAAATTCGTGTATAAAGTCAACAACTCTGCGGGAGTAAAGAAGGCACGGAGTCAGCTTAGCACACCTACGTAATCTCCTGGAAGCAGATTTTACAAGGGAGGTCATATGATCTTTCCAAGATAAATCCAGAAGGAATGAAACCTCAAGTATGCTTAAAGATGATGCAGGATTTAGGTGGATATTGTAAAGAAAATTAGTAGATACTCTTGCAAAAGATTTTATTTGGACTGAGAGATGTAAGAACTGAGTTTTTGACGCATTAAAGACATCAGTATTACTTTTACTGCAATCAGAAATACCAGCCAAGTCAGACGTTAGGTGTGTCATAGCCTCATCACTTGTCTGTTGAAGTAACTGCTGAGATGGACGCTGCGGGAAGCAAAAGGAAAGGTGAAAGGTGGAATCATCAACGTATGAGTGGTTAGGGTTTGATGTACAGCTTAGGATGTCATTGATGAATAGAAGGAAGTGAGTTGGTGATAGGACAGAGCCCTGAGGAACACCATTGATAGCTCTAGGAGAAAAACGGTTGCCGTCTACAACAGCAGCTATAGAACGACCAGAAAGGAAGCTAGAGATGAAGACACATACTAGGACAGAAACCACAAGAGGGCAGTTTGGAAATTACAGGTTTATTTGTTCATTTACTTATGTCCTCTGTAATTTTTCAAGGCATATGTTTCCACCTGTACTTTATATATATTTGACAGATTCCTATATGCGACTAAAAATTATACTGTCTCCCTTATGTAAGAGTTCGTCTACAATCGCAGTCCCTTTCTTTCTTTCTTTTTCCATGTGCTTACTTTCATCGCAATAAAATTTCATACACGAACACCAGTTATTTTTTTCTCTCTGGACAATTAATCTCTGTCTTTGGCAATCTTCAGTTGAGTTCCAGACTGCCAGGCCATCTTACCCACTGAGCAACAATGGTGATTTAAGTACAGTCGATCATCATCATCATCGTCGTTGTCGTGGTCATGGTCATCGTCGTGCCAACCCTAATCCCTATCTACAAAACGGTACGAGGTAATATTCATAGACAAAAGGAAATGACTTGGTTTGTGCCTATACACTGCACCAGGAATTTTAATGGCAACAGTGGGTTTTGCTCATTTCTACGAGTAATATTTAGCAGGGAAACAATCCGTAACAGTCTAATTTAACAACGAGATCACCAGCTGTAGTGATTGGTTAACATGAACAAAATGAAAATGTTGGACAGTGTGGACGGTGAAGAACAGAAACAAAGACACAGAAATGCGTTAAGTAGGGGAACCATCAAACATGACCAGTGAAATCTGCCATATAATTATTTACTGATCATACTCGCATTAGCCTTCAGATTCCTGGTTCCACTTCCTGGGTACTGCTACGATACCTTTACACGTACTGTACAGACACCGGAGTACTTATACGAGATGCATCCCAAGCAACACTCCTGAATATTACTGTTTAGTTTAGCGATATCTCACTGGGTTTATCTTGATGGCTCAAAAGAATTATTAACCGAACTAATGAAGCAAGATTACAACCTTTCAAATCCGCTGGAATAAGACTGATAAATTTATCAAAATCTCATTAGGCTCTGACACGGCTTCGGAGTGGTGTACAAAAGCTGATAATAGCAGCTGTACTTGTGGCTCATATATATATCAGTTTTTGTAGCTTAGTAACATTCTTAACATTTACTGTCTGCCAAGCAATTTTCCTGTCAACATGCCTATCCCTCCATTATATTCAAATTTCAGTTGAGCTTACTTGTTTCCTGCATCAATTTTCTTACCCACTAGTCTTCCTCTTTACCTACTAAACCACCTATTATTCGACTTGTCACTCTACCTACAACCCTTTTCCTCCTAACCATCAACCATCAACCCACTAAACACAGCTCTCTCATTCATTCATGTTCATCATCTATCAATCCTCATTCTCCCCCGGTCTCCCAGTTTACATGCCTAAATTACTTCCCAAACCACATCCCCACCAACCAAACCACAAACCATCACTCTCGATTAACACAGCTGTTATCCATTCTACCACCTCGCCAACCAGTTCTATCCTCCTTGTCTTTCATCTTACCTGCCCTCCTTCCCAATGTTTCCTCCACCCATAATTCTATCTACCAAATTACCTACTCTTTTACCTACCATATCGTAACCATCTTCTCTACCTAACATACCTCCCCTCCTTCATACCATTTCGGCTTTCAATCTTATCCTCCCTGCCTACCAGCCTATGTACCTGCTTACCATTCTACCTACTAAGGCATATACTGTCGACCCTATCAAACCACTAAGTACTTTATACAACTGCTATTCATCGTACCACTTTAACCATCAGTCTCAATCGAACCTGCCAAACCATCCACCACCCTTACCCTCAGTACCTAGTCTCACCTATCAGACCACCAAACATTTCCCTCACTCAACATAGCTACCACGTTTCCCATAATTATTCATATCGACCCAGTCATGCCCATCATGCCATCGGCCTTTCTCCAACCAAACCATCAGCCAACACCCCTGCTTGGCTCAGCTTCCGCCCTTCCCACCATCTACACCTGTCAGCTACATCTTGCTTATCAAACACTGCACCATCCTTCCAAACCACGTACAAACACTATTTACCTCCGTACCTATCAAATCACCAACCATCTTGCCCATTAAACGAAGCTGCCACCCTTCTCAATCTTATCGTACCTGTCAACTCTACTCGAACTTCCTACCTGTCGTCTCACGCACCTTATACCTACTGACCTACGTGCCTACAAAATCATCAGCCATCACCCCAGCTTATCACAACTGCCATCCATCCTTGCACAAACGCCATCCTCCTTATCGTTTAGCCCATCTTCCTACCCTACCTACCAAAATACTTACCATCTTCAATCTACCAAGTCGCCAACAAACTTCCTTGCTTAACTCACATCACCCTTCCCACCATCTTAGCCTATCAACCACATCATTTCCATTACCCCTGCATAACACATCACACTCTTCCTACCATCTCAGCGTATCCACCACATGCACCCTATCTTCCACTATGCTTACGGTATCCGCCTGCCTAGCTGCGTACCTGCCCTACCCTTACCCCTCCTACTCTACCGTCTACCAAACCACCCACAATCACCTGCACTTTACACAGTTACCAGTCAATCAAGCACCTCACCCATCAACCCCATCCTTCTTTTCTCCGAAGGAACTTACATACCTTAACAATCACACCAAACAGCAAACAATCACCCCTGTTCTAACACATTTATCAGCCAATCGACCTCTTTATCAACTTTATCTTTCCCCTTCCTCTCTCTCAGCCTGCCTACCCACCTTCCTACCATTTCCTCTGCCTATCGTCCTCATTACTAAACTGCCAATTTTCGTGCCTGTCAATCCAACCTTAGCACACATCTATCACCTTTCCTACCATCTTCGCTATGAACTCCAACCTCCCTACCAAATCACCCACCATCTTCCCCATCTACTCTCCCTACCACACCACCTTATCTCCCAGCTTAACCACCTGCCTGCCTGTCAGTTGGCCGTGTATATGTAATCCCTGCCTCTGACGTTCACCTTTACCCATATTAGTCTCCATCAATCTGTGTGTCGGGACTATTGATCTTCAACCTCCTTCCTTCTACTCTTATAATCAACACATTTATCTTGACGGATTAAACTGTGGACAAACAAAGCCGCGCTGTGGGTGACGTACAGCCCCTAGCAGAAGTTTCCTGACACTTCCCTGCCTCTTGTGGCAATGGGAGGTAATTATTACATGAACCATCTCAATGTGATAGCAACACGAAACATACAGAAAATAAGTTGGAGGAAGAAGCGTACACTCTGTCGTTAGGGAAGGAAAGAGAAATATAGAAGACAGAAAACATTGCTGACAGAAGACTTTGGTAAACTATTGCTCATGGTTGTACCTGCAGTGTATAACTGTAACCCTTAAAACACCACGACTGAACAACCAGTCACTTAATTTTCAGGTTTCATAATGGTCTCCTGCTGCATATTACACTATCTTATTTTTTTGAAACTTACTTCATTTGGGTATGCTAATTTATAACACAATTTTAGAGGTATTTTCAGTGCAGTTCTTACCGCCTCAAGTTGTTGTGTTCTTTCACAGTGTAATAACTTAATCATTTCTACCGTCCCCATTACCCATTGCCAATCCTGTGACATTTATTTGACGTGGATCACTGACCTAGTTCAAGGGAGTGTGTATTTTGGCATATACACCTGATGCCTTACATAGTGTTGGTCACAAATTCTCTTTAGCCTACAAGGTTTTCTAATGTACCTCAATCTTTATGGCATATTATTACATATTCCACTTTGCCTTTTCGATGCTTTTATCAATGGGATATAGATATTAAATAACAATATACAGGGAAAACAAACATAATATGGAAAAAGTCATTCTGGACAAAAAAAAGAAAGGTTCTAACTTCTCTAATCAAATGACGTATTTTTTCTTTCCTTTATTGTTTTATTTTTTTTTTTATTTAGCAGTCCTCTGGAGGCGATTTTATTTGACTTAGGACTGGCTTTGGAATTGGAAGGGTTAAAATAGGAATGATTCCTATAGATGTCTTCCCTGAACTGCAATTAAATCGCCTGGAACCATCACCAGTGTGTGTGTATGTGAGTTGAACTTGGAAACCTCTTGCTATTTAATCATTTTTTTTCTCTCTCTCACTCTTCATCGTATCAGAGGTGTGGGTTCATTTGTCATAACCTCCTCGCTGCCATCACTATTCTTGAAACTCTTTTTTACTCCAGACGAAGGAAGTGTGAATTCCTCCCCAGAGCCTCACATCATTTTGCTGGGTAGCACAAAAACCCGCACATCACCACCACCCTCCACTACTCCCTTAATTGCCCCTGTGTATTTTAATGTATTGCCTAATTTCCCACTAATTGTCCCAACACTCTCGGGTCAAAGGTCCATCACTGTTTTGGTGCTAATATCCTGAGCTATTGTGCGCTACTGATGCTCATGTTTACCTGTACCTTATCAGAATGAATGTCAGTAATTCAACTCACGTTGTCAGTACGTAAGTCATGTTAACTGAAAGGTAAAATTTTCCTACGCCTGCTGAATTACCTACATTATCGACAGTCCCTGTTTTATAGGTGTGGCAGATGCATTTTATCATCGCGTACATGATAATATGGGTGTTAGCTTTTTGATGTGTATGCCTGACGTCGAATCAGCAGTAGAACCTTCGACCACTGTGTTATCCACCCCAGGCTGTTTGATAGCCTACTTACATATGAATAAGACACTTGGATGTAAAGATACGGATGTATGTTGTAGGGGAATATACTGGTGCTTTCCTTGTCAGTTATGCATGTATATATTTCTGACTTTTCCACACACATAAAATACAGCCCACGCAAATTGGTTTAAGTCCCCAAACTTGTTCCATCGCCTTAGGTTCATATCCACCCCATCCATTTCTTCTTTTTCGTCCTTCCTGCTGAATATATGTCAAGCTACACAACACGTTGGTGTTTTCCTTGTTAGTTACGCTCATGTGCATACGTTCTTGTCCTAGGTCTACCACTGGATCTTTGGGCAGGACCTCATTACCGCAGTTGTTCGCTCTCTGAACTGAAATAGGAAGCTTTATTTCTGACTTGATTGTCTTATATCGTAGATTAGGGGAATGTTTATTCAGAAGTTTTCTTGTAGATTACATACTTTCTCGCTGGACCCACGCCCTTCCCCTGCATGTCCCTCCCAGCAACAAGCACCGCAGGCTTCCCGGCATCCTGTGTTCAGTGGCCGTGCTATTAATCCGTGTGAGCGGCGCCTCTTTCTGCCGTATTTTCGTCCGATAAGGAGGCTCCATATCATCTCTTCCTAACCAGTCTATTGTTTGTATAGGGTGCATTAATTGTTCTCCCGTATAAAAAAAAGTTTTTAAGTAGTTAACTGTTGCTGTCACCAGGCTGTTTTCTTCAGTTTATGGAAGACTTACTGCAGGAAAAGGGTGAAGGTTGTTTTCGCTACCCGATTTCATTCCTAATCTCAATAAAATCATTTGTTGATAGCAAGAATGAAGCACCAAGCTGAGTGAGTTTATCAGTATTCTCGTCCCTAATATACATACAAATTTTATCAGTATAAAGGACTAAGATTGAGCCATTAAGGAATCATGTTCAAGATAAATCGCCATGGAAGATTTGCTAAAAGTGTCTTACAGCCAGGAGAAAACTCTACCTTGTTATCCCCTCATCTTAAACGCCGCCCCGCGTGTCAGCCAGGCGAGAAAACTGCTTGTTAAGGCACATAAACAATCTGTTAAAACAACACTTAAGTTGCTTAATAAATTCAAAATGCTGTCAAAAAATCTAATAGTGTAGAAGAAACTGGTCGATTATACTACATAAATCAGTTTAGGCTAGAATAAAATTATGAAAAAAAAAAAAAAATCCAGTGCTCTCACACACAGTATCCTAATACTGACATCTATCACAAAATTATCCGAGCATGTTATATTTACCGCCTCCGAGAAATTGGTTGGGAAGCCGCCATTAATCAGCTTGATGGAAACAAACCGGTTCCGCAACACTTATCGACAACAGAAATTTATTGTAGAAGCAGAAATTATTTATCCGGCCAAATATTACTTACTCGGGTGAAACTAGCGGTGGCAAGATGCGTTGAAGATGTCGAGGGGAGGAATGAGTGAGTAAATGACGTGTAGAAGAGGGAATGAAGGTGTGGTGAGGGTTGGGTATATGGTGTTGGTAGGAGGGCTGGGAGAATATCGAAGGGGAGGTACGGTAGGAGGCTATACTCCATTTCACCGAGTCTGGCACCATCAGTGAAGTCCTCAACACCTGTAGCATTGAAAAGGTCCTCAGTAATGGATATACCTGTTTGTATTGCCTTTATATATTGGTTCTCAAGGTAATAAATACAGGTTCGCCTAGTGCAGAGGATTTACATCAACATTACAGGCATTGAGGACATCTCTGAATGTGCCAGACTTCGTGAAATACTGTAGAGTACTGTATAGTGTGGGGTGAGGTGTACTGGTATGGTAAACACTGCATGGTAGGATGGTCACGCTGCCTGGGGTTATACTGCATATGCTTTAGTCGGAGGTGCATGGGTTTGCAAGTGCATTTTGCAACTGGATTTCATCGTCTTAAGATAGTGAGAATAAAAGGAATAGGACGTTATCTTATTGAAGACTACCCCTGCAACACGCTTAGTTCAAAGACGTCTTTAATACAGTCTTTTTTTAAGAATGGCAACTCTTCACTCAAACCAACCACTTCTTCTACTGTTTGCCATACTGACAGCCGTAAGTGTTATGGATCAATAAGTATCAAGTGTGGGTGGTGTAGTAATCCATCTGATGGTGTCACTGGCATCACAATTATGGATCGATAAGCATCAAGTGTGGATTGTGTAGTAAGCTATCAGGGCCGTGACGTCCTGATGTCGTCACTGACATCACAACAAGTGGTGCCAAGCACAACAAACTTCGCCCAACAGCAGTTGTTTTGTTGCTGTTAAATACTGTCTTGTTTCTGCCATTTAGTATGAGTGCACAATTAACCTCAATATAGGACGGAACTGGGCATTTTCAAAAGTTAATAAAGGAGAGAACCCCGAGGTAGGGACCAATGAGCTTTGCGACTATAAGCCGATAGGCGGAGGGCAGTATGCTTAGTACCCTCCCAGCAGAATCCCTCACACAGGAACCCTGGGAGTTAATGGGTTAAAGTCTAAAGTAGTGGCACAAATGTTTTCATGTTACATTCCTGAAAATACGTGATCTTGCTTTTGACCTTTCAAGATCACTCATGGTCAAAGGTCAAGGTGCCAAATGAAAGCCCATATAAGACTTCCCATATCTTAGTAATAATAGCAAATATCTCTATCTTCAATGAGTTTCGAGTTATAGCCCCTGAATATCCTTGACCCTGAGTTTGACTTTTCAGGGTCATTCAAGGTCAAAGGTCTTGGTGCCAAATGTAAGCCCATATTACGAGTTCCTGTATGTTCCTAATAGTAAATATCTCTATCTCCAACCGTTTTCAAGTAACAGCCCTCTGAAAATCAGTGACCTTGTATTTCACCTTTCAGGTTCATTCGATAACCTCCAAAATTTAATCACTTTCTTTGGGGACCACTGCCTACATGTCCTGAAAGTTTCATGCAATTTTATTCAGCCGTTTTTCTGTAATGTTGCTAACAAACAAAGAAACAAAGAAACTTGACCAAAAACAATACCTCATCAGACTCCGTTCGGGCTAGTTAATTATGGACCAATAAGTATCAAGTATGGGTGGTGCAGTAAGTCATCAAGGCCGTGACGTCCTGATGGCGTCACTGGCATCACAAGAACACCGCGGTCTTGTTACACCTCAGCCAGTTGCCACCACCACAACATGGCTGCTGTCACAACCAAAAATTACTGCTCTGTTCATTAACTTAGCCAGCTAGATGACAATGCATGGATTCGTTTTGGGGGCGGTCGAGGGTTTCACTTGTGTGGAGATGCACGGCTCAGGTGACGTGTAACAGTGCAACACTGTCTTAGGAAGACAAGGGTGGAATATTTCTTGTGCGTCCAGTAATCAGGAGGAAGAAATGTAGCAAAAAAATGAGTTAAATGAGAGGTACATGGGTCAAAACGAGGCAGCCTGGAGCTAAGCCGCAGCTGTGCTTGAATTTGTTTGAAGATCAAATATGTGTACACGCCTCCAGCTGTGACGATGGGCAGGCGTGGCGAAAACCGTAAAGGTACGATGCAGACAAAATGCAACAGCGATGAATTCTGACCGCGATTTAACACAACATCGTCCAGGTCGTCCGTCCAGCAAAGGGCCAAGGCAGTTCATCCCAAGTGAAGGTAATTAACAGAAGGTGGTGGCTTTTAATATGAGTAGGTGGGAACCGTAGGGATGTAAGGGGAAGAGGGCATTGAATGGTGATGAACTGAACCTGGCCTAAAACGTGCCGTGATGACCATCAACATCAGAAATAAGTTAAGGAAATTAACAGATGGTGCTGGGTTTTATTACTGAATGGGTGGGAGGGGGAGGGACATAGGGGAACAGGGCAATGATTGGTGGGACGGCAGGGTGGTCACACAGCCACATAACTGCCCAGTTATTGGCAACATCAGGACAAGTCCAAAGTGATCAGGTTAGGTCCTAAACCCAGGCAAGGAAATGGCCAGGCAACAGGTGGGCACCAAAAACAATGTAGAGGTTCTTGACTGGATTGCATAAACAAACTTATGATCAACTCCTTTTGGTTATTCAGATTTCTTTTATACTGTAGAAAGAACAGGAAACTTGGGAAAATCATGCTTCCAAAAGGGAACTAAGAGTATGTTTTAGTCTACATTTTTTTCTTTTCAATAATAGAAGAGAGGAAGGAAGAAAATATAAATAAAAAAATACTCCTTACACCAAGTTACTGGTGTCCTCAGTTCATAAATAAATCTGTAAAAGCTGGGCTTGAACAGCTGTAGGTTGAAGTTTAAGGGGAAATAACTGGGAAACCGAGTTCCAAAGAGATGCAGTTCGGGGAATAAAAGATTTCTGATAGACGGAAGTTCTGCAATATGGCAGTGTGACATTCCAGTCATGAGCACTACCAGATGCCAGTGAAGCACAGGGAAAGGCATGGAGAGGTGGCAACTTCATCTGAGCATTTGCCATAAAAGTATCTGTAAAACAATGCAAGGGAGGCAACATTCCTTCTTACCCGTAGGGAAGGTAGTTTATTTTGTAATTGGAAGGTTATTAATAATTCTAACAGCTTTGTTCTGAATTATGTCTAGTTGCTTTAGTGCAACCTCCCCACATCCACTCCACAAGGGTGAGCAATATTCCAGCTGAGAGCCACCTGACTCTTATAAACAATAACCAACTGCTTGTTAGTGGAGAAGTTACAAACTCTGTACAGTAATCCAAATTTCTTTGAGGCTATATTAGCAAGTGATCTGACATGAGAGGTCCAGCTGAGGTCACTGTTAAGTGAAATACCAGGAATTTCAATACTTAAGGAGACGGGAATATTAGTAGCATTCAAGGTAATATAGGAATCTGGCAATATCTGTCTATTAGTAAATTGTATATATTTGGTTTTACTACCATTAAATGAGAGAGGGTTATTTTGTCCCCATTCAGTGATCCTGGATGAGTCTTGATTTATGAAGATGGCTATAATGAGTTGTGAGTTAGAGATATTAAATTTGTGAATGGATGTTTAAGTATAAATGTACTGCAAAGTGTTGAGTCATCTGCATATGAATGGATGGGATTATGGGTGACAGATTGGAGATCATTAATATGAATTAGGAATAGGGTTGGCGCCAGATTTGATCCTTGTGGCACGCCGGTTATAACTGAGTGGAAATTGGAATATATATCATCTACTTTTACCTTTCTGTCGCTGAGATATGAGGAGATCAGAGGAAAAAGAGACGTTAGTCCATAGCAAGGGAATTTGGGTAGCAGGGAACAGTGCCACACTCTGTCAAAAGCTTTAGAAATATCATGGGCTACTGCATGAGTTTCTCCATGTTGATCAGTTGATTTATCGATGGTGTGAGTCAGGAGATTAAGCATATCAATGGTGGATCTTTCGTGGCGAAAACCATACAGTCTATCACTAGTTAAGTTATTGGATTCAAGATGTTTAACACTGTGCTTATTCATTATGATTTCAAATACTTTACTAAGAGAAGACATGATAGCTATTGGTCTGTAATCAGAGGTGTTAAAGGAACTTCCTTCCTTCAGAATCGGGTGAATATTGGTTTCTTTCAAGAATTAGGGAATGAAGAAGTACGTATGCATAGTCTGAATAATTTGGCTAGAACAGAAGCAAGTTCTGGGGAACACTTTTTCAAAACAATTGGAGGAATTCCATCTGGCCCTGGAGCTTTGTTGGTTGGTACATTGTCTAGGACGGATTTTACGTATCTAGTCTTTATTTTAAGTGGAACAATTTTGGGAGAGTCAAATTCTAGTACTGGGACGTTCAGGCTGACTTTCTCTAACTTAGAACATCTGGAAAATATACTGACAAGGATATTCACTTTACCACATGGGTCCTTTGCGATGTTACCATTTGAAGATTTTAGTGGTGGAATGGGTGATGACTTGTTAATGTTAGTATTTAATGAATTGAGAGTTGAACAGAATATTTTATTGTCATTAGGACTGTTTAGTAGTTTGGATGCTTGGTTGTGAAGAAAGTTTGACTTAGCGAGATTTATTACCACTTTTGCATGGTTTCCAGCAATTCTAAAATGACTGAGTGATTCATGTGTTTTTCAAGAAAGAGTTATATGCTAATGACTTTTGGGCCGTTGCACTGGCACAATTGCTATCAAACCATTTTGGGGAGTCTGATCTTTTAGTGAACTGTTGGTGTTATCAATTCCATACCAGCTTGTATTAAGTCATTAATGTGGGATTGGGCAGAATTGATGTCACTAGAGAAGAAAGACTGCCATGGAATGTCAGCAAGATAATTTCTGAATCCATCCCAGCCTTCCCTATCAAAGTGCCATTGCGTCACTCTGACAGGTTCAGAACACGGAGGTTTGGGGGAATTGACTTAAAAGGCTTTGATGAGATTGTGGTAGGAGGATCCAAGTGGTGACAGTATTCTATCTTGTATTCATCTTCATTATTTGTCAGGAATAGATCCAAGAGATAGGTGCTATGGTCAGGGCTATTTGGTATTCTAGTTGGTTGCTTTATCAACTGTGTGAGACTAAATGATTCTGCAAACAACTCGCATTCTAGACAAGTTTCGTCAGTCCTGGCAGAATGCGATAACCATTCTACATTATGTACGCTGAAATAACCCAAAATGGCAATTTCAGTGCTAAGGATGAAGTTAAGGTTAGTCAACTGTGTGGATATGGAGTCAAATACACTGCGTTCTGAAGAAGCACTGGGGGAGTGGTGGACTAAACAAATATGTTTGGTAATATTTAGATAATTTAGTTTTTATCGCTTCCGTTTTTGAAGGCTCCAACATGCTTGCATGTGTTGGCCTTGATCACCTAATGGTGGCTCTCCACCCCGCTCGATCTCTGGCAGCTTCGCTATTTGGTCCCTTAACCATGAGATCACAAGCAGTGACCTCGTCCCAGGTCTTTTTTGGTCTACCTCTCACTACCCTACCCCCAACATTAACACTTCTCACTTTCTGCACCCAATTAGCATCCTCCATCCTCTCCACATGCCCAGACCATCTCAATCTACCTCTCCTCATCACAGCATCAATATACTCCAGTCCTATCCTACCTTTCAACTCTTCCTACGTAAACCTAGCCATCACAGGCCTTGCACTCAAGGACGCACTGCACATCCACCTAATCATTGCCATATCTGTATGTTTGAGCCTGCAGATATCCTTTTCCTTTACTGCCCAGGTCTTACTACCATACAGTATTACACTCCTATCACTTCGAGCCGCAGACATAGGGTTCAGTTCAGTGCAATTCCTGCAAGAACTTGCACAACACTTGCATCAAGAAAACATTAGACAAACACCTGGACCTGCTCCTTGAGCTCCTTTCCTTCACCCACTAACGCCCCCACCAACCCTACTCCTACATCATCCACACCTCCTCAGCCAAACCCGCCAATCCTTCCCACACCATCCAATCCCCCAGTCCCTCCCATTCTATCCCAACCTAATCCACCCCAACCCTTACCTCCATCACAACCTCCTCTTACCCCTTCCCCTCCACCCACACCACTACCTCACCCCTGTGTTGCAGCACCCAACATACATTGCACACACAACATAAACATCCTTCAGTTAAACATAGATGGCATAAACACTAAAAAACAAGAACTCACACAATTCTTCAAACAACAAATCATACACAGTGCCATCTTACAAGAAACAAAACTACATAGAACACAAAAAACACTTACATTTCATAATTTCACCACCATTAGACAAGACTGGGCAGACTGAGGTGGCGTTGGACTCATCACCCTGGTACACAGATCCATCAACTTTTCAGATACCAGTGCACACACAAAGTCACTTCTCCCCCCACATGACACCACAACAGAAATACAGTCAATTAAAATACCCACTGGTAACAAATCACATACAACAATCGCCAACACATACATTCCTCCCCAGTCATCCCCCACAGTACCACACAATTACTCTCCACAAATAACCACATCACTAACATACCCAACGTCATCCTCGGTGGTGATTTCAATGCCAAGATGTCAGTCTGGCATGTCAACAACCCTGACACAGACAGAGGGCTGGTACTACAATCCCAAACAGACAATCTTTTCATACTGAATAATCTCCATCAACATACCCATATCCCACACCAAGACTTCCTCCCATCGTCCCCAGACATCACCTTTTGCTCCCCATACCTCGCCCTCATAACATCCTGGAGAGTGGTCAAAACCCTTGAGTCTAACCACCTCCCAGTCATTATCACTACCAAAACCAGAATCACCCCAGTGGTCACAGATATACACACACTAATTATAAGAAATCAAACTAGGAGGCCTTCACAACTGAGACAGAACAACACTTTGAAACATTAAGCATACATCCATCACAAACATCAACACCGCTGTGCACACTT
>JAGKTI010018857.1:0-13765 GCA_018397915.1 Birgus latro | reverse complement strand
CTCTCTCTCTCTCTCTCTCTCTCTCTCTCTCTCTCTCTCTCTCTCTCCCCCCAGACCCAAGACTCTTGGGCAGTGAACTGCATTTCATATGTTTAATTATATAGGCATATGAAATCAAAATTTGTTAACTAGTAATAGCCACTGGCAGTCATTGACTGTGTTGTGATGGTGGAGGTAGTTGCCATACTCTACTTGTCATTGTAAGTAGCCAATAGTAGAAGCTTCTGCTGCCCCATACTATAAATCATATGCATAACTTTTTTTTTTTTGTGTGTGTGTGTGTGTATGTATATAACTATCTGTCAACCTATCTGTTTGTCTATATATGACATAGAAATATTTAAAAACTTGAACAGACCAATAATGGAAAATCCATCCATCCATCCATCATCCAATCCTGGGTAGCCTCATGAGAAGTGTAGGAGTCCGGGGCTAGGCAAGTTGGTCCTGACATTTAAGATAAGAGAGACCAGCCTCACTTATCCTTGAATGACATTATGTGAGAATAAACCCCAACCACCCCTTGGAATAAACCTGCACTGTCTTAGTCCAATTGGAGCACCATAATTACTCACTAAACCACCAGGTGCCATAATATGATTACATGGTTACCACCCAATGTAGTAAATGGTTTCTTGGTATACTGGAAACCATTTGGCATGTCACTCAGTGTAGAGTCACCCACTGGCAGAAGGAAGGGGAAAGAATGAAGGAAAGAACGACAGAATAGGGAGTGTAAAGTCACCTGTAGGCAGAGGGAAGAGGAAAGACTGCAGGAAAGAAAGACAGAAGAGGAAGGAGGGAAGAGAGGAAAGGGCAGACATCGATTCAATGAGAAAATTTATGAGAGTGAACCCAGGCACCGAGCGAGACATGGAGACGACTCCTGTAAGTGAGGGAGGGATCGAGTTTCAGAGGATTAGTTCTGTCATATGACTACTAGGTGTTCTTGCCCTAATGAGCCACCTACTTGACCACAATGAGAATTCTAAGTGCAGGCTCTTGAACAGTAAGCGCCCATCCCTCCCAGCAAGCAGTAATTAGTTAGATGCTGGCCTTACCTGTGATGAGAAATGTACTCGTTTGCAGGTTGAGAAAGCGCAGAAACTTTGATTTTAAAAAAATATTTTGCGACTGCTGAACTGCAAATATTAAATGTACAAATGCACTTAAGCTTATGTCATCTTTAGTTGACTATTTTTCAAAGGGTGGAGGTTGGGGAAAGAGGTGGGTGAGATGCATGACGAGGTGGGTCCCCATCCCGCATCCTGGTAACATGCAACTTTTACCTGGCTGTGTGATGAAAACTTCCTACCAGTAGGAACCTTTGACTCTTCACTGTTGCTTCTTTATCTCTCTTCTGTCACTACTTCAATGGTCACTGTTCCTCTGAACTGTCTGCTTGCATCCCTCCACCTCTATGATGGGCACGTAGTACCCGTCTAGCAACAAACTCTCATCCCTTTCTGTCCAGCTGTCTAATGCAAGAGTTAACCGTTACTCCCAGTCCTTCATTTATGCAACTGGTCAACTCTGGAACTGTCTCCCTCTGTCTGTATTCCCTGCTTCCTATGATCTCCAATCTTTCAAATGCAGTGTGTCCAGGCATCTCGAAATGAATGGATCTTGAATTTGGCTCTCTTTTGTATTGTTTTTACTTTTTCTTGGAAGGAACAGTATGCGGGCCCATGGCCCTTGGTTCCTTCTTCCTTGCGTTAAAAAAAAAAAAAAAAGTTATTCAAAGGTTATGTGTGATACCATTGTGTAAACATAGATAACTTACAGTTAGGTATTACCAATACTTTATATTATGGTGAAATAAAATTTCATAGTTATACTATTTTATGAAATTGCCTCCTCATTCACTTCTGCATCCGCATCCACGAGGATGTGAACGCTGAATATCGATATCTACATTGACATTTTCAATGTGAATATTTATAATCTTCATTTGCATCCCCATCCACAATATGCAGATGTCTGAGATCCACATCTGCATCCTCAATATGCAAAAGTCTGAAATCTGCATCCGCTTCTGCATCGACAGATGTCCGACATATGACTACTCATATGTCACTGCTATGTACTTTTTCTTCATTCATTTGAGATTTACGGTATTCTTTGCTGTTGAAATAGTTTTTCCACTTGCCTCTTGGTAGATAAGCCATCATGTGAAGATAACCCCTTCCCTGAAACCAAAACATTGTTCCTTCACCTGTCGTGGTAAATGATCACCACTTATTTACCCGTTATGGCCTTGCAGTGATGTTCATAGAGGTTGTATGGTGTGTGCACAACAGTGAATGTTAGGTATGATCTGGAGGGATTGAAAATTATTTTAAGGGGGTCAGAGGGGGAACTTTGGGAATATTTTGGGATTTCACCACACCAGTTAGCCATATAACTGGTTGCAGTTAGCCGTATAACATGTTTCAGTCTGCACAGTAAAATTCCTGGATAGTTTAGACTTGCAAATTGAGGGTCTGTTGTACTTAGCATCTTTTTTAAGCCTACTGGTCTTTGTACCAAGGTAGCTTTTGTAAAGAACTAAAATCTCTTACGGTATTCAGCTTTATGTTTAGTTAAAAAAGAAATAATTATCTCATGTTAAGCATTTATCCTGTTTTGCTACAACTAACATTGATGACAGAGTAAGCTTTATGAATGTAAGGAGATTAGTAGCTGTATGAGGTGCTCCCCAAAAGTTCCTGAAACTTGACTAAAAATGGAAAAAGCTTACGTCAAGTCCTAATCGCCTTCGTTGACGTCTGAGTAGCGTCCCTGGGCTTGCAGACATCATTCCCAGTGCTTCATCCATGATTGGAACATGTTCTGGAAGTCCTTTTGCATCAACTTGCTCAGGACCTTCTGCAATTTTCCCATGGATCTCCTCAGTGGTGTCAAATCTTAGTCCATTCAGCTGGATTTTCATTTTTGGAAAAAAGAAAAATAATCACAGGGGTCCAAATCTGGTGAATATGGGCGGTGGCGACAACCAGCATGTTTTTGTATTGCAGAAACTACTGTACAAGAAGGACTGTGTGCATGGGTGCATTTTCAAGGTGAAATACCCATTTGTTTGTGCACCACTCGTCTGCATGTTTTCGCCTCACATTGCCAGACAAAATGCATTGGCAAGTTCCATATGATAGGCTAACAATGTCAATATATTGATTGTCCTTCTGTGATCTTTGAGGATGATTGCACAAACTTTGGCCACACTGTCAGGAGTTGAACTGAAGAAAGGGCGACCAGAGCATGCATCATCATCTGTTGACGTTCGTCCATTTTTAAAGTTCTTAAACTGGTCGTAGGTTTGTGTAACCCCCAAAGCATTGTCATGAAATGCATGTTTTAACATTTTATGAGTTTCTGCCACGTTCTTCCCGAGTTTCACGCAAAACTTGATGCACATACATTGCTTTTTCACATCCTCCATTTTTTAGGTCACAGAATTTGCAAACTAACCCAAACACAATGATAAAAAAAACACACATGCAGTGAACACATTCACCCTGCACAGCACTGCTTGACACAAACAAAAGGTGTGTTCACTGCTACTTAGCATCCACACACTATTCAGTAAGCAGTTTCCACCCTGGTTTCAAATCTTGGGAACTTTTGAGTAGCACCTCATAGGTGTAGCCCTTGTTTTATCCGAATTGTGAACCCAGTAGACTGCTTGCTGAAGTTGTCCTTCACCTGCAGTCTGTCGTTGTCCTTTCAGGGGACAGGGAGGGACTTGAGGGATGTTTGTATAACCAGGCAGTGGAGCTGCACTATTTTTTGGTGCCACCACATGAAGGCATCCCTCCCAGGCACAACTTAAGGAGACCTTAAAAGCATTATTGAATTATGTTGTATAGGAGGTCATGATTCTATAGAAATATCATTTTGTGAAGATCAGGACATGACGGTTTTTACAAATGTCGAGTATGTTGGAGCAGCCAAGTTCATCAAAATTAAAGTTACAGACTGAGTGTAGGTTGTTGCAGGGGATTATTAATCTTATAATTCATATATTTTGTATGTTATAAAGACCGTTGTGTACATTCACATACAAATAGTTTTCATTGAGTGATGCAGATTTGTTTAGGACTGAAAGTAAAATAGCATCACACTTTTTATGCTGTAGTTATTACATAATTAGATAAAAGGAAAGTGTCTTCAGAGATGTATGTGGAGATTTACTTGTACAGTATATGGTTGGTAATGAAACATTGCAATTTTTAAAAGAGGAAGTAGATTTTAAGACTGAGAGACATGTATATGTCAGAGGAAGTGTATCATTATGAAAGCTGTTCCAGTCTTAAATGTTACAAATGTGCCTCACGAAGTCATAGTGCATATACTGAGGAAATGAACCATATTTGACCATCAATTCACTGTTTGTTTCATTTGACAGGGCATGTGTTAATTCAGCATGTATGTGAATTCTACAGTTTCTTAAAAGTACTGTGTTGTAATTCTTTATACCTCATGCTCTGTACTTTTTTCATTTGAAAATGGTGAAAAGCTTACTGGGTTTTTCAAAGGTGTTATTTTTACAAGTATGATAGCTAATACTGTATTATACACCAAGTGCAGGTTCCCCCCCCCCACTTACACTGAATAAAATTATGTAGCAGTAGCTAGGATAAATTAAGAAAGATACTGAGGGAGGTGTAGAGCCTTGGTGGTAGTTTATTTTGTTTGACACTATAGATCTATATTAAGAATTTTCTGACTCAAAGAAATCAGAATATAACTGCATAATGTGTTTGATGTTGGTTGTTTATTGATAGGGTTGAGCATGTTTTATATCTGCATACAGTGCACCTACTAAACAAAAGGAAAACCGTTTATTTTGTGCATTGCTGCTTGCTTTCACATGTAACATTTTTGACAGCATTTATTGTATACTTGAAAGCTTCATAGATGCAGATACAGCACACACAAATTATTGTGTGGCATTTTTGGATTTGTTTTAAGTCTTGTACAGTATATCCTCACATGATCCTTAGGTGGGAAAAAATATCAGAATTATGATGATTCTTGTGTCACAGTAGTGTATATTGTCTTCTGTTAACTTTTTTGTTTCAAAGGATTTTTTTTTTCTTTACAGTACATTTATGAAATAAAATGTTTAAACAACAGAATGTTTTTCTGAGAATCAAAATCAGATTTCCCAAAACTGGCATATTTCAACTTGTATCCATTTATGTAATGGAAGCATGACTTTTTATGGATACTGTAAGGATAAGAGTGATGGAAAACTGACTAGTCGTTGTTTTTGTGTAGCCCCAGGCTCACCTGGACATGAACCCGGTGGACTGCAGGCTGAAGCTGCCCTGTTCCCGTAGTTCATCATCCTGCCTTTGGGGGATAGAGAGGGTGTTATGAGATATTTGTATAACTGGGCAGTTGAGCTGCTCAGTTTGTATTGGTGCCTTTATGTGACTGCATTGCTTTTCATCAACCAGGCTGAAACATAGGTATCAATAATAAGTCCTGCTAATATATGTAATAATCATAAAGACAGTACTGTACTGTACAGGGGATATTGAATCCTCAGTGTGATGCTCGAGAAGTGACTGGCTTGTGGAGCTGCTCCATTAACATTCCTTAATCCCCCCCCTGTCCACCAAAAGGAGGAGGATGGACTGTCAAAGAAGTGCAGCTTCAGCCTGCAATTCACTGGGTTCACATTGTGATCAGTTGCTGAAGAGGAGCTTTCACAAGTTGGTGCTGTTGGCAGAAGTAGCAGTTCCTGACTGGGATTAGAATCCAGTGTGGCCCTGCTGGATCAGCCCAGTGGGCACTGTCTCCTGTGTGGAGGCAGCTACTCCTTATATACATGGAGGCAGCTGGTCCCTATATCATTTTTTCACATGGGGGGGGAATTATTCTGTGGCAATAACTCCCCCACTCCCTTCCCTGTTGCCTTTTTTGGGGAGGTATCGAAGATGGAGTTGAGACTTGATGTAGGGGGGGAACTTCAATAGTTTGGATCCCCTGCCTAGGATCTCAACCCCTGACTCAACCGATTTTGCATGGTCTCTCTCTGTTCCTGTCTCTTCTTCCTGTGGCTTCACTACCTCTTCCTCTATTCCCCCTTCCTCTCTGCATTATTAATGGAGGCCTATTAGTGGTGTAGGTCATCCCTGTCCAAACCACCGAGGACAAGCTTATGTCTTCCCATGCGTTTGCCATGTATATTTCTTGCACCCTTTCATCTGCAAGTTGAGTCTGCTGTAGGGTCAGGTGTTGCTCCCCTTGGTGGACAATACACTTCTTTGGTGGAGGTTTGGGATAAGATGGTTGGCCCAGCTGGATATAGTTGGTTGGTCACACACTGGTTAGGGTCAAGCAGTTGTTGTTGTCTTGTGGGCGTTGCATCAGTCCCATGGCAGCCATCACACACCAGGCAGTAGCTACATATACTTCCCCCACTACCCCTGGGGCTATTGGGTGGTGCTGAGCCCCAATATTTAGCCTCCCCTTGTTGGGCTCCATGGTACGAGAAGTGAATTATTTTTTCAATAACTTACGGTATTAGAAAATGATCCCCCTCCCCCTCCTTTGGCTCTATTGACATGATATGCTGATGACCCTTGCATCCTTACCATGGCACCTTCTTTGGTTAGCCCCCTACAACAGGTGTCAAAAACAAAAAAGACACTCTCCCCACCTCCTCTCCTATCATAGACCCCAGCCTTTCCCTTAATGTCTCATCTCATATTGTTACTCTTGAACCCTACTCACCTCACACTCTCTGTACCTCTGCCTCCCCATACCAAACCACTCCTGTTTCTACCACTTCCGTTTTATACTCTTTTAACTCACGTCCCTCCGTTATACCTGTGAAATCTGCCCTCTCTTTGTCTTCTATCTTCAAACCAAAAGAGTGGACCAGAGACTTTAACATACCAGCATCAGCACCTCATGCAAATAACACCCTACATTTCCAACTGTGCCTACTAAAACACGTTAGCGGTGTCCCATTCTGCACTCGCCCTGACCATTCCAGACTTGTCACTGTCAACAATGAAACTCAAGCTAAAGCTATGGAATCATTAAAAGACCTAGAGGGTAAAGCCACTCCTGTCTCACGTGACATTGACCTAAATACTCGTACTGGTACTGTCCAAATTCCAGATGATTGGATTATTTTGGATAATATGGAATCTACCAACTGTTCCTCTCTAATTTGCTCTGTTCTTGCAGGTCAAGACATAGACGTTGCCCAAGTTACATGTTTTACTCGTGGCCCCCGAGCAACCGCAAACACCCCATCAACATTGTCAAGATTGTGTTTAATATTAAGGACAAGACCTCCCAATACATACGAGTACACATACAGGAGGTGAATGCTTCCAGTCCAAGGGATCATCCCCCCACCAAGTGAATGTCAAAGACTCAAAAGTGCTGGTGCTTTGGCCATCCAGCAAAATACTGCTGCTCTAACCTTCGACAACCACTTTGTGCATTACCTGGCCACATAAGGACAGAGTGTCACTCCATGGTCTGCACCTGTTTGTTTTACAGAGGATGCCCCACTTGCCACTTTAAATATGAAGTCACAGCACTCAAGTTCAAACAAGGTCTTTCTCTTCAAGAAGCTCAACAAGAAGCCTGTCATCTTGGCTTTTCCTTCACTCCATATTCCGGTCATGTTCAACCAGTCATATCCACCTCAACCCCTATACTCGTATCCATCCTTTCATCTTCCTCTCACTCTGCCTTTTCTCCTCTCTCTTCCTCTTACCCATCCGTCCCTATCGCCACCATTCCTTTGTCTAATACATCGTATTAGAACCATGCATTTCACCATCCTCCCCTTCGCCTTCCCCTCCCCTTTCATCTTCCTGCCACCCTTACTCCTACCACCACCATTCTCTCGTCTAATACCTTCTCTGTACTAGACCCAGATACTCAAACATCATCCTCCCCTTCCACTAATCCCTCCTCCCTTTTCTCTTCTTAGCCTTCCTTCCCAGTCTATTCCACATGCACAGGAAAACGTAGTCCAGTCAAATCTCCCGTTTTACCTCTCTCAAAGGAAGTGTATCCACGACTTTCCCCCTCCACCATTTACTACAGAATATTGAAACACTACACAGAACAATCCAACACCCTGTCCCAAAATCATCTTCCGCTTCCAGACTTTAATAAACGGTCTCCCCAGCCCCCAGCTTACCTTTTGCAGACATTCATTCACCTCCTTGTATCCTCCCTCCTACTCCTCAACCCTCATCCCCTCCTTTTCAAGCTACTACTAGTAGCCTCCGCACTTTATCTCACCCTTCTCTCATTTCCTCTTTGCTTAATGTACCCGTCCCTCCAAGCTGTACTCTTGACTCTTTGCTCTCCTCCAACTCTCCCTACTTCTCGGGATTCCGCCCCCCCCCCCCCCCCTCAAACCCCTCACGCAGATCCCAGCCAAAACAGTACAGGGTGATTTACGAGTTTCTCCGGAAACTCTGGGAAATGCAAGCTTATGCAATTCTAAGCATAAAATACTCCATAAGTATAGGTGTTTAATGTAATGGTTTACAAGTGGGGAAATTTTCAAATCTGACAGATATGAGTGTGAGGCGCCACTACATGTTGAAAAATGATACGTCGCCATGTCTTCAGAGGCACATCTTTAAGTAACAAGGGAAGTTCATCTCTGAGAAAATTAACATAAACATCTGTAAGCTTCCCTTCAAAGATATACTCGAGGTCCAATCAGCTGGTTGTCATTCATACCGTCCCACACATTAACTGAAAATCAGTGTTGAAAGTTCCGTTCAACTGTTTCCTTGGGATTTTCTTTTAACCACCAATGTGCATTACGAGTATTATGTGATCCACTGCAGGTAAATGTGGCTTCATCAGTGTATAAAATGTGCTTGCACAGCTGAGGATGATCTGCTAGCCAAGTACAGAAATCAAGTCGTTGAGCAGAATCCCCGGGTTGTAGATGCTAACCTTGTATGTGATATGGGTACAGACATTTCCACTTTAATGTCCTCCATACCTTCGCTTGTGGAACACTAAGTCGGGATGAAATTCTTCTTGTACTGATGCTAGGGCTGCGATGTACCATTCCTACTGTAAGGCTGACCATAGGAAGAACGACTCACTGGGCAACGTCCTTCCTATACTGAACAACTGCTGTTGCAGCCTGTGGCAGTGTGGGGACTGGGACGTAACACTGCTGTCAGGAGTGGGATAATTTTGGGGCTCTAGAGTTTGAGTCCTATGTCAGGTCAAGTACGTCCACTTTTCAGACAGGTCGTAGTGTAGGATTCAGGGCAAGAAAGGGAGAGGTATGTGAAATGGAAAAATCTGAAGGAAGTTGCTGGTGCTGTGGGAAGCCAGGACACAGAAAAGAGGACTGCTACAAGTGGAAGAGGGAACAGGAGAAGACCAGTGGAGGTTGCTGGTTCTGCGGGAAGCTAGGACACAAGGAGGAGGATTGTCACAAATGGAAGAAGGAGCAAGAACAGAGTAGTGCAAGGAAATCTTCATTTGTAACGAGCATGTTCGATGTGTAGTGAGGTGGGACACTTCAGTTCCAAAGAAGAAAAAGGATGATAAGAAGAAGGTTGCAAAAGACCAGAAAGAAGCGGAAAACTAGTGGAGGCTGATGTGAAGGGGCAGCCACCAGCCAGCTTGTCCCAAGTAGCCCCCCCGCCGAGAATGCAAGAGAACAGCAATTGACAGTGTGTGAATAGATGGAAGGATAGATGGAAAGAAATGTTCTCTGGTGATTGATTTGGCCTCAGAGCAGACTATTGTGAGGCCTGATATGTTACATCATCGGTATCTGCCTGAGTCATTGGAACAACTGTGTGGCGTAACTGGGCACCGTGCGGAACTGAGGGGACCCCTGGATGTCCAGACTGAAGTGGCAGGGTGTCACGAATTTCCTACATCGTAAAATTATGTACCGTAAATTGTGACCGAGTGATTTTGCGGGAGAAACGAATTATTCTGAAATGCTTGAGATTTCGCTCATTCTCTCAACCGTCCACTTGCCTACTTATATTCACATCAAGTTGTCAAAACTTTCGTCATTCTTTCGCGAGTGATTCTTTTTATGTGGAGACGGTGCATTCCTCTGAGCGATAATTTCTGAATTATCGCTTCCGCCTCCCTGGCCGTTACGGCCACACCCTTTTCTCACGTTCCTCACGTCGGACACTCAAAACCATACCCAGTCTGTCTCTAGCCACGCAGCGAGCGGTTTGTGCTTTACGAAAGCTCAAGTGACCACTTTTCTTAGCGACTTCAGATCTCAGCTTGTATTGGCGTGTGTTCCCGAAGCTCCCACCAACTTGGTGATCGACTTCAGCACGGTCTCATCTATACTGATTAGTATTTCCTTTTGTTTTCCTAGGTTTAAGTTTTTGGGTTATTTAGCTATTTGTCTGAGTGTTTGAGTGAGTGCGTTTCCCTTTCTTGATTTGAATTGGAGTCATGTAACGTAAATTTATTTTTTTGTATTCAATAAATTTACAGTTCGTTTTCTTGAGTTTGTTAAATGTAACAGTCGTGTTTAATTTCCCCACATATTTAGTACACTTTTGTTACTCCACGTTAGCACAACTCTTATATTAATCACGACTGGTACTTAGGCCAGCTTTAGGCATTAATCCTTAAATCCGTTGTGCTAGCTAGGAGTTTGGCTCAGCCAAGATCCTGATTGTTATTATTATTATATTTTGAATGTTAAGGGGAGAAACTAACTTTCTCAGTGGTCAACGGTACAATATTACAGCCTACTTGAGCGTCTAGTCTCTGCTGTGTACCGTTGAGAAAGTCTATAAATTCTCGACTCTAGAGAATTGGCGAAGTTTGATTTCATGAGTCTATTCTCTCGTAATAAATGACTCGATAGTCATTTCTAGCACACATAGCTATACATTGTATACTCCAATTATACAATATTACATTTTCCTCTTGAATTACATTTTCCCCCTGACATCTGGCGACCTCATTCTAGGATAAACTCCTAGCTTGAAATTATTATTACCGAATCACTTACTCACTCTTGCATATCAGTCTCACTTTACTCACTCAGTCTCAATCCGAGCATCATGGAGAGTATATACCTCCAAGAAGCCAAGGATATGGGGCTTACTAACCTCCAGGAAATTCGAGATTATGTCCTGTCGCGCTGTAATTACGAGCAGCAACGCAAGAATGCTGCCCGTGAAGAGCGGAAAATTCAGCGCGATCATGAGAAGGAACAATGTGCATATGAGGAATGTCAAAAGGAACGCGAATACGAGGAACAGCAGAAAGAGAGGGAGCGCGAGTGCGAGGAACGAGAGCGTGACAAAGCACGTGAACACGAGCGTGCCGAGTGCGAGGCACGTGAAAAACACGAGCTGGAAGTGCTGAAGCTGAAGCGAGACTCCTTGGCTTCAGGTACATCGGGTGCAGCTAACCCAAGCTCTGCTAGCGCTTTCTCAGCATCTGTTCTAGCAACTCCATGTCTCAAGCTTCCTTCTTACAAGGAAGGCGAGCGAATCGAGCCATTTATAGCTCATTTCGAAGACATGGCAAAGCTGTACGATCTGGATGAGGCAGCTAAGCGGCTTCAGTTCCTTAGCCTGTTTGAGGGCCCTGCCCTCGACATTCTCCACAGAATTCACGGAGATAATCTCACGTACGAGATGATGAAGACCACACTCATCAAAGCTTACGGTCTTACCGTTGATCATGCTAGGAATCAGTTCATGAGGGCGCGTCTCCAGGAAAAGGAGACAGCTGTTCAGTTCCTTGACCGTCTCACGGGGCATACTTAGGCGAGTGGATGGAGAAGGACGAGACTCCCAGCATGCGAGAGGGAATGATCGACCTCGTGCTGCTCACACAGCTGGAAAAGTCGTGGCGTGCTGAGCTTATGGCCCAGCTCAAGATGTACAAAGTGAAGGATACAACCCAAATGGTGGAAAAGACTGATGCTTTCTTTACTGCATATGGGTACCAAACTCGTAGGCAACAGCCGTGGAATAAGAAAGATACTGCTAAGTCTGGTAAGCAATCCCAGACTGAACTCCAGCATCAAGGCCATTCTCAGAATAATGGCCAAGGTCCAAACAAACCGCAGAAGGACCAGGGGCAGAATACACAGAAACCTGTACTGGAAGAGGTACAAGCAGTACTCTAACCAGCAGCAGTACCCTAAGCAGCAGCAGTACCAGTCACGCAATCGACAACCGGGACAAACCTTTTCAGCACCAGCCCCAGTGTATCGGAGGCAGGAGGAAAATGCAACCTTCATTCCCCAACAGGTGCACGATGGTGCCGTCCCCACCAGCACAGGTCCTCCTTCACAGTTCACTAGTCCCCCTCAGATGGTGAACTCCCCTCCACAGGCCGTCAGTGCTCCTGCTTCCCAGATGGTGAGTACAACTCCTCGTGCACCTAGTTCAAGTACGACTCCTCGCACACCTATTTCAGGTACAACCTCTCAGGCATATAGTCCTGTCACATTTGAAGTGTTGAGTGCCATGCAACCTTATCAATGGCTGGCCGCTTCTTCCACAGGCCCTCCCACAGGCAACAGTGCCTTCCTTGTTCAGCCAGGGTTTGTGGGAGGTGTTTCTGTTAATGTTCTGAGAGACAATGGTTCCTCAGGTTGTACTGTCAGGCAGAGTCGTGTTAGTCCTGAAGAATATACAGGCAGACAGATCCAAGCTCAGATTGTTCCCTGAGGCATGTATCCAGGTAGCATCTCCCTTTTACACAGGTTCAACAGATTCAGTTGTCATGCAAGAACCTATGTTTGACCTCATAATAGGCAATATACCAGGTGCCAAGTATAGTTGCACCACAGATGTCACTACTCAGACTTCAGCTGCAGTAACACGAGCCATGGCCAAGGCTCCAAATTGTGTTGCCCCAGTGGCTATTGCATTGCCACAAGATCTGATTTGTAGTCAAGATGTTGTCCAAGAGTAACAATCTGACCCGACCCTTGCTGTTGTGCGGAAGAAACAAAAGGGTAAAGCAACCAAGTATTCACGGGGTGGACGAGCCAGGTTCCTTCGCAAACAAGGACGGCTCTACCGTGAGTCACAAACACTCTAGGGCGAGGTTTGACTGCAGTTTGTCGTTCCCGCGAACTACCGCCAAGCAGTGTTAGAATGGGGTCATTGTTCAGCGTCAGGAGGTCATATGGGCAAAAGGAAAACCCAAGGCCGTATCCGTGCTGACTTTTTCTGGCCAGGAATGGGACAGGAAATAGACAGTTTTGTGAACTCCTGCAATGTGTGTCGACATACCACCATTCAGGAAAGTTTCTCTCCTGTTCCGTTTGAATCCATGCCCATAATCACTGAGTCGTGTGAGAGAGAGAGGGCAGTGGTAATGTGGGTGCAAACCTGATGTATCACTCGTTGGCCCCGCAGGACATAATATGTCTGGGGTCTGTACATACATATGTACCGTGGCTCATAAGTGCACAGCCACGGCGATCCCAACCGAGAACACCGATGATGAATGTGCAGTCACGGCGATCCCAACCGAGGACACCGAGGACAAATGAGCAGTCGCAGCGATCCCAACCGAGGACACCGACGACGAGCCCTTATTAGTCGTAAGCGTAGGGTTAGTACATATTGTATGTACCGTAGGTTAAGGGGGAAGGTCGAGACCCTGCAGAGGCAATCTGAGGCTGTGTTTGAATTACCTTGTGGTGTGTCTCGAGCTGTGGGCCTCCCTGAGGATTCCCGGATATTACACAGAAGCCACATGAGTGTTCACACCCATGCAGGGTGTTGAA
>JAGKTI010018856.1:0-17397 GCA_018397915.1 Birgus latro | reverse complement strand
GCCACAAACTCCCATTTATTGCAAATCAGATGGTGTTAGACTGAGGACAGTGCAGAGACTGGTGAAGCGGTTCAAGGACAGTGGGGAGGCCATTCCTCCCACTCCACTTCCCAAGACTGGGAGACCTTGTAAGACAACCTTCAGGACTTGTCAGCTGATCTCAAGGCAAGTTAGCAAGGATCCAAGGCTAACAGCACGGGATTTAAAAGAAAAGAACCCACAGTTGCTGGCAGATGTGTCTGTCAGAAGTGTGCAGCAGCTGTTGCACGACGATCTGGGCTACAGGAGTTTTTGTGCTCGTAAAAAACCACTGCTAACTGCACTTCAGAAGAAAAAGAGAGTAAAGTTTTGTAAGAAATATCTTGCCTGGAGTGAGGAGCAATGGAAAACTGTGCTTTGGAGTGATGAGTCAACATTTACTGTCACTGGTACCCCTTCAAACCAAGCAGTGACCCCCTGGATCCTAGGTACACTTCCAAGTTTGTTAAATACCCAGCCTCATTCATGGCTTAGGGCTGCTTTACATATTATGGTGTTAGTAGGTTGGTAATTCTACCTGCAAATGAAAAAGTGAACCAGAGCAATTATTTGCAGCTCTTATGTGATGTTTTAAGTGACTCTTTTGATAAAACCAAGGCAAGAGTATTTATGCAAGATTCTGCCCCTGCATGTGTTGCAAAGTCAGTGAAACAGTGGCTAACAGACTGTGAGGTTCCCTTTATTCGAGATTGGCCCGGAAACAGCCCAGATATCAATCCCATTGAGAATTTATGGGCGCACATGAAGCGGCAGCTGCGTAGTATGGACACATCATCTTTGCCTAAACTTGAGGCTGCAGCTATGGAGCAGTTTTAGTCCGTCTGTTCTGCAAAACTACGCCATCAGTCTCCCCAGACGCCTTAAGAAGATAATAAAGGTGAAGGGGAATGCAAGTAAATACTAAATTCAATGGTGAGTGTTAATTTATTTGTTTCTCCTTGCTAACCACAAGAATGTTTTCTTTTTTTAAGATGGCGTCAACACTTTCCGCGCCTACTGTATATATATATATATATATATATTTACAGTGGGCTCTGACAGTAGGCAAGAGGATGGGTGGTCCACGACCTTGCGCACTGTGATTTTGTGTACCGTGAATAGATAATCTTACGGGAAAAATAACATATGGGTGGAACCCCCTCAAACCTTGACATTTTTTTAGCCTTAAGAGACATAACAAAGGGAAAATTTTTAAGACATATGCTGCAGATATAGCTAAAATAACAAAAATATGATCAGTCACCTTAAAAACAGTAGACAATAGGCCAGATGGACTTCAATTGCAGGGGTTCCGAGGCACGGAAACACACTTGGAGTGCCCCCGCCGCACCACCCACCGCACCAACACTTTCTTCCTCATAACTAGACTCCTCTTTAGCACCCTCCCCACGAGCCTCTAACTCAGTCACTTTGGCCAAAAACCCCTTGAAATCCAATGTTGACACAACTGACATTGCATCCTCTTCTTCCTCTACAGGAAGTGACTCAGATGATGTAGTTGGTTCCTCACTTTCACTTTCTTGAGGCCACAGTGTATAACTTGTTATAAGCAACTGCTTCCTCCTGTTGATTTCCTGCCTGTGCCTGTCTGTATAGAAAAGGAGGGTTTTGTTGATATGGACGAGGACCTCCTATGTTCTTTGCTGGCAGATTTCCTGTTCCTTCAGCTCTTCTTTGAGCTTATCCACTGCCGCAAGATCTTGCTTACCCTTGATATAGACAGTTCTATGCTGCCCTCCATCACACTACACTCCTCTACTCGACTCTGTCTGGCCTCGGGCTCAACGTCAGCCTCGTCTACCCGATGCAACACTTACTGGGGAGGCTGTTGCTCGGTAGCAGCGTGCGCCTCTCATATGTCCACCAAAGTTACGTCCTCAAAACCTGGTATAGATTGTGCTGCTGTCAGTGTAGCTGTGTGACGTTACGGCTGACATCACTATGGGTCTGGGAAAATAGCGGTTTTGGTCCGCTCCTTGTCTCTGCCTTGCGTATTGTGGGCTAAACTCGTAAAAAGCTTTATGGTTATGATTTTGGTCACATATGTACTACGAAAGTTGCGCACTGTGATCACGTGTACCGTGCAAGCCCACTGTATATATATACACCAAGTCCTTGTTTTTTGAGCAACTATTATTTGACAATTCGTTGTTTCAACATTTATAAATCTATACCCTTTATCAGTGTTTGACATGGTTATCATTTCGACAATTCAATCCACGCACTGCCAGACAGACCAGCTGAACTGCCTCAGTGTCCTGCGCTCTGCCGTGCTGATCGGTTGTCTCTTCATCCATTTACATTTTTATCTGGCCTCGTGGAATACTACAGCACCACCATGGCTCCATCCAAGACCCCTACTATTACCCTTGTAAAGCACAGTCATGTGCTCACCAACCTGAGTGAGTGTTTTGCCATCACATGGTCGGATGACAACTGCGCCGACGATTAGCGAACGCTCTTAATGCATGATCCAGTTTTTGCACCAGTTTTACGTAATGTACATCTTAGTTTCCACTAAGTTATGTAGGTTATAACCATTGGGGGGTCCTAGGAGTGAAATCCCCCAGTTGGGTTTCAGCACTTCAAGTTAGTCTTCCACTGCTATTTATGGTTTTAAATTGAATACATCTGAGTTTGTTTGGTGCGGTGACGTCACATCCAATCGGCGGGATCAGTAATAAACACGCTATCAAAGGTGTGTGTGTGTTTTTTTAAATTAATTAATTTTTTTTTAATGTGTCTGACCCTGGGCATAAGCTTCACAGCCTGCTATCAGGCCCAGCAGTCCTCGTACATACCATACACCTCTACATGTTACCACTTCGGTGCTAACACCCACCGTCCATATTGAATACATGCTAGGGCCGTCTCATACAGGACTGGCGTATTGGTATTAGTGGGGGTATTTTTATGACATGTCGGTGGGCCTTCTGGTAGATCAGTAAAGCCTGATTTAATGAAATTCAAATCCTTAAACTGTTCCCTGCCCCGGCCGGGATTTGAATCTGGGTTCGGTAGGACTGCAGGCCACCTCTCTACCGACTCAGCCACTGTCTCAGGCAGCTTTCTTTAATATCGCTAAGTAGGTATATTTCGTTGTTCTCCAATATTTCTTTCATCGAAATGTCAATCATCTGAGATATACGAAGTAATAAAATAATTTTCCTTGAGAATATAGGTCTATAAGAAAACAGCTCCATTCGTTCATATATACCGGTATTTTTTCCATCTTTACTCAATATTTTTTGAATGACGAAGGTGATCAGGAACCTAACCTCCCTATTTCTTAACAATCTTATGGGAAAATTTGTTCATTATTAGACAAATTAGTTATTCAACCATTTTCATGGAACACATCCCTATCAAATAGTGGGGGAGAGGTGTGTGTGTGTGTATTTACCTAGATGTATTTACCTAGTTGTGATATACAGGAAATGAGCTACGCTCGTGGGGTCCCGTCTCTGTTTCTCAGTAAGTCAAATTTTGCCTTAAACTCATTTAAGTTTTTAGACTGAACGATCTCTTTGTCCAGGCTATTCCACAGGTCTATACATCTATACGGAAAACTATATTTCTTGATGTCCGAGCAGCTTGGCTTCTTTAGTTTCATTCCGTGTCCTCTTGTTGCTCTCTCATCCCACACAAACAGATTTTCTCTGTCAATTTTATCTACTCCTATCATGGTCCTGAACACTGCAATCATGTCACCCCTCTTTCTCCTTTCCTCTAAGGAGGGCAAATCCAGCCTTTCCAGCCTCTCTCTGTATGGCAAATCTGGCAGACTAGGGACCATCTTGGTTGCTGTTCTTTGTATTCTCTCAATCTTGGTTATATCTTTCTTTTTGTGTGGGGACCACACTACTGCTGCATATTCTAACCTGGGCCGGATCATGGCTACAATCAATTTTTTCATCATCTCCTCATCCATGTAATGAAATGCCACTCTTATATTGGTCAAGAGATTATATGTCTCTCTCACTATCTTATTTATGTGCTTTTCAGGTGACAAACTATCCTGGATCAGCACTCCCAAATCTTTCTCTTCTCTCGCATTTCTAATTGGTTCATTACCCATCAAATAATTCAATGATGGCCTCTTGGTACTTTTACCCATTTCCAATATTTTCCATTTTTTTGCGTTGAATTTCATTTCCCACATCCGGCTCCAATCATATATCCTATCCAGATCCTCCTGTAGCATTTTACAGTCCTCTTCAACCTCTACCTTTCTCAAGATCTTTGGATCATCAGCAAACAGGCGTGCATAGCTGTTCACTCCATTTACCATATCATTTACATAAATCAAGAACATTACTGGTGCCAACACCGAGCCCTGTGGGACACCACTTGTTACTTCCCTCCATCCAGATGTCCTGTCCTTTATTACTGTCCTCATTTGTCTGTCACTCAAAAAGTCTCTCATCCATTCCAGGAGGCTTCCCTTCAGTCCTCCTATATGCTCTAATTTCCATAATAGTCTCTTGTGGGGTACTTTGTCGAAGGCCTTCTCCAGATCTAAGTACACACAATCCACCCAACCGTCTCTCTCCTGTAGCACGTCAATCGCCCTTGAGTAGAAGCTCAACAAGTTGGAAAAACATGACATTCCACTTCTGAGTCCAAACTGACTTTCAGTCAAAATATTCATCTCTTCCAGATATTTTATCCATCTATCTTTCAGGATTCTCTCACACAATTTTGCAACCATGCTGGTTAGGGACACTGGTCTATAATTCAGGGGTTCTTCCTTGTTTCCTCCCTTATAGATTGGCACCACATTTGCCCTCTTCCATTCCCGAGGCACTTTCCCCTCTTCCAAGGAGCACACAATTAAATTGTGAATCTTATCCGCCAGTTGCTCTCTGCATTCCTTCAGTACCCAATTAGAGATTCCATCCGGTCCTGGGGCCTTCCTTACATCTTGAGTTCCCAGTAATTTATACACTTCCCGCACTTCCACTTTTATATCTTTTATCACTACATTTCTAATCACTCCCTCTCCTTCCACAAACTCCCTTTCCTTAGTGAAAACCGATTGGAAACATTTGTTCATTACTTCAGCTTGCATTACTGCATCCTTGTAGACCTCTCCTTCTACTTTCAGTTTGGTGATTCCATCCCTTTGCTTCAATTTGCCATTAACAAATCTATAAAACAATTTGGGTTCATCCTTACATTTGTCAATTATACCTTTTTCAAAGTTCCTTTCTTCCTCTCTACATATTCTTGCATATTCATTTCTAGTTCTTTTATATCCTTCCTTTGTTCTGATATTACCTCTCTTTCTCCATTTGTTCCATGCCATGTCCCTCTCTTTTTTCGCTATTATACACCTTCTATTAAACCACACCTTTTTCCTGTTTTCTTTCCCACTTACTCTTGGCACATATTTTTCCACTCCCAAATTGTAGAGGTCTAAAAAGATATCCCACTTCCTCTGTATCTCTCTTGTTTCTCTGAATCTTCTCCAGTCCGCATTTTCAAAAAATTTTCTCAATTCTGCAAAGTTTGTTTTCCCAAAGTTGTATCTTCCTTGCCTATAAAGCTCATCTCTTGGCACCACGTTCCCTATTATCATTTGGAACTCAATGACCACATGATCACTTTTTCCTATAGGACACAGATAATTTAATGATTCAATTACATCAGGTTCTTTGGATAGTAGCAAATCTAATCTTGCTGGTGTGTCATCACCTCTGAATCGTGTCTCTTCTTTAACCCACTGTGTCATTACATTATTCATTGCTATATTTAACAATTTAGTGCCCCACGAATCTTCGCTGCCTCCCGAGTCCCATTCCTCCCAGTTCACCTCTTTACAATTAAAGTCACCCATTAGGATTATATTGTTGCTTTTCTCGATCACTTTCTGTAGATAACTAACCATGTCTGACAACATCTCCTGGTATTCATCGTCATTCCATGCTCTCGTCTTAGGGGGAACATATACCACTGCCATATCTCTCTTACCATTCTCCCCAGTTTCTAATTTCAAATTTATGGCTTCGGCCCTGCCCTCTGCCATTTCCACAGTATCTACGTTTATATTGTCCTTCACTGCTATCATCACTCCTCCTCCCATTTTTTCTTTTCTGTCTCTTCTCCAGAATTTGTATTTCCCACCTCCCATATGAATATCAATATCTTCTTTCAATTTAGTCTCTACAAAGCACATAACATCAGGTTCGTGTGCCCTCAAAAAATCATTGATTTCTAACCTTGCCGATATTAGCCCATCAATGTTTGTGTATGCCACTTTCAAACTTTTTTCATCGTTTTTTATACTCTCGTCTCTCCTTCCTTCCGTCGGTACCACTTTCTCAATTTCTGGTCCATAACTCTCCAATAGAACTCTGTCTTCTCTTTCTCCATTCGCTGTTCGTTTTTTATCTTTGCTTCCTTTACTAACTCCTTTAATTTAGCTCTTTCCTCTTCATTTGCATCTCTCCTAATCCAAACATTTTTAAACCCCTCTTTCTCTGACAATTTCCACGTTCTACTTATGATTTGATTCACTATTACTTGGGACTTAAACTTTACTTTCAAGGGCCTTGCCCCACCATCCTCGTACTTTCCTAACCTAAACACTTCTTCAATCTCTTCTTGGGCTTCATTGTTTCCTTCCATAACCAGTGATATTATTTCTTTAGCCTTGCTCAGTTCCTCTCTCTCTCTTTCAGATCTTACTGTCATTCGTTTTTCTTTTATACCTGAAATTATCACACATTTTTTCTTGTCTGCTACATCCCTGACCAAAGATTCTCTACTTCTTAGTACTCTAACCACTTCCTTCTCCACTTTTTCCTTACTTTGTTGTTCTATGATTTCCTTCAAATTTACATTTCCTTCCTCCTGTATTTTCTTCCACCCCTTATGTTGCTCCTTGATTTCCTGAATATGTCATCTTGCCTCCTCGATTTTGATTCGTATTCATCTAGTTTACTTTTTATTCTGTCCCTTTCTTCCTCCAACCTCTTATTCTCCCTCTTAAGCTGTTTTATTTCATTTGATGCTGATTCGTTATTTGCCTTTAATTCTGTAACTTCTTTTTCTTGTTCCTCACTACGTGTGCTAACTTTTTCCAGTCTATTCTGTAGGACTTTGATCTCTCTCTCTTGCTCTATGGTCCGTTCCTGCAGCTGCTTAATTACTTCCCATACCTTTTTTAACTCCTGGACATTCCTCTCCGCCGTTTTCTCTACTCCTGCTACTCTTGTTTCTTGCAGCTCATCACTTCCTTTGCCTACATTTAGCTCGGAGAAGCCCACAAATTCCCCCTCGCCAGTTGTAAACAATCTTCCGTCTCTCTCCGCCATGATACAACCATATGGAAACTTTCTTTTTCACTTTGTCTTGTATTTTTAGGGCCGAAACTTGCGTTTTTTTAAAACTAATATCCGACGGGACCACCACTCACGCATTCAACCACATAATCACAATAGGCTATCTCCTTTTCGCTGCTAGTTCTGCGATTATTTCCCCTCGACCCAGGAGCAGCTCCGTCTCTCTCCCTCTACGACCCATGTGTGTGTGTGTGTGTATATTTATATATATATACAGATATATATATATCTATATCTATATATATATATATCGTTTCATTTAGTTTTTGAAGGCTCCAACATGCTTGCATGCGTCGGCCTTGGTCACCTAATGGCGGCTCTCCATGCTGCTCATATATATATATACACTGTATATATATATACTGTATACATATATCAATCTATCTATCTATCTATCTATATATATGTAGGTGGTCCCCTACTTAAGGGTGGGTTACGTTCTGAGAAACTGTTCCTAAGTGGAATTTCCCGTAAGCTGAAAATATATTTATATATTGTATACATATATCAATCTATCTATCTATCTATATATATATATATGTAGGTGGTCCCCTACTTAAGGGTGGGTTACGTTCTGAGAAACTGTTCCTAAGTGGAATTTCCCGTAAGCTGAAAATCCATTTAATACACCTAACCAACCAAACATCATAGCCTAGCCAAGCCTATCTTAAATGTACTTAGACCACCATCTTGGACAGAGCTCCAACATACTTGACCTCTTCCTAACAACTAATCCTTCAACTTATGCCATTAATCTTTCCTCTCCGTTGGGCTCCTCCGATCACAACCTTAGTACCTTAACCTGTACTATCACCCTGGTATGGCCTGTGGACTCTCCGAAGAAACATCAACTGTGGCACTTTGGAGCTGCGGACTGAAAAGCCCTCAGGCAGTACTCCTTTGACTTTGTCTGGAATGATTATTGCTTCCATGGCCGGGAGCCACCTGAGTGTGCTTTGCGAATTACGGAGGTTATTCTCTATGGCTGGGAAGTACACATTCCCTTCTCATATCCTTTGATTAATGCAAGAAAGCCTTGGTTTAATCACGACTGCTGTCCACAACAAGTTCAGGGCCTATTAAAGGAACCAGAGTCAACCCTGAATCACATTTTTTTTATGTTTCTGCCCAGAATCATGCTAAGTCTGTTCTTTGCTCTGCTAAAAATAATTTCATCCATACTAAATGCTCTCAACTCTCCACCTCAGATTCCTGCTCCTTCTGGCATCTCGCCAAAAACCTTTCTAACGGCTTTACCTCTTCAGCCTTCCCTCCTCTTTTCTACTCTGATGGCTCTGTAGCTATTTCTTCTACTGATAAAGCAGATCTCTTCACTCAGACTTTCTCATCCAATTCCACCTTAGACGATTTCGGTGCTGTTCCTCCACCACTTGCCCCCTCTGACTTCCTCAAAACTAACATTAAAATTTCTTCAGCTGATGTATTTTCTGATATCACTGGCCCAATACTAACAAGGCATATGGGCCTGATGGAGTCCCTCCTGTTGTCCTCACGAACTGTGCTTTTGTGCTTACACCCTGCCTAAGTAAACACTTTTGCCTTTGTCTATCAACTTGTACCTTTCCTTCTTGCTGGAAGTTTGCTCTCATTCAGCCAGTCCCAAAGAAGGGTGACCATTCCCAACCCTCTAACTATTATCCAATTGCTTTAACATCCTGTGTCTCAAAAGTTTTCGAGTCAATTCTTAACAAAAATTTAAAAGCATCTTTCCTATCACAACCTTCTTTCTGATTGTCAGTATGGGTTCCGTCAGTGATGCTCCACTGGCGATCGTCTCACCTATCTTTCAGACACCTGGTCATCCTTTTCGGAACTTTGGCGAGCTTTGCCCTGCTTCACATTTCAAAGGCTTTCGATCGAGTCTGGCATAAATCTTTAATTTCCAAACTGCCCTCTTACGGTTTCTATCCTTCTATCTGTGCCTCCATCTACAGCATCCTTTCTGGTCATTCTATAGCTGCTGTTGTAGATGGCCATCGTTATTCTCCCGGATCTATCAACAGTGGTGCTCCTCAGGGCTCTGTCCTCTCACCAACTCACTTCCTTTTATTCATCAATGACCTTCTAAGCTGTCCATCTAACGCTATCCACTCATATCCTGATGATTCCACCCTTCACCTTTCCATTTGGTTCCCGCAACGTCCATCTGAGCAGTTACTTCAACAAACAAGGGATGAGGCTATGGCACACCTAATGTCTGACTTGGCTTGTATCTCTGACTGGGATTAAAATAATCTTGTCGTTTTTAATGGATCAAAGCCTCAGTTCTTACACCTATCAACCTGAAAAAATCTTCTACACGAGTACCAACTACTAATGTTTAATAATATCCAGCTCAATCCTGCATCATCCTTGAACATGCTTGGGGTTTAATTCACTCGGGACTTATTTGGAAAGATCATATTACATCTCTTGTAAAATCTGCTTCCAAGAGATTAGGAGTGCTAATCTGACTCCGAACCTTCTTTACCCCTGCACAGTTGTTGACCTTATACACGGGTTTTATTTGCCTGTGTGGAGTACGACTCTCATTTGTGGGGAGGCTCCCCACATACAGCTCTTCTCAATAAGGTGGAGTCAAAGGCTTTTCATCTCATTAACTCTCCTCCTCTTACTGGTTCCCTTCAACCTGTCTCTTCGCCGCACTGTTGCCTCTTTATCTCTTTTCTACAGTATTGTTACTTCAATGGTCACTGCTCCTCTGAACTGTCTGCTCGCATCCTTCCACCTCTACGATGAGTGTGTAGCACCCATCTAGTAACAAACTCTCATCCCTTTTCTGTCCAGCTCTCTAATGCAGTCCTGCATTTATGCAACGGGTCAACTCTGGAACTGTCTCCCTCAGTCTGTATTTCCTACTTCCTGTGATCTCCAGTCTTTCAAACGCAGTGTGTCAAGGTACCTCGAAATAATCGGATCTTGAATTTGGCTCTCTTTTGTATTCGTTCGTTTCGTTTTTGAAGGCTCCAATATGCTTGCATATGTCAGCCTTGGTCACCTAATGGCAGCTCTCCACGCTGCTCGATCCCTGGCAGCCTCTCTGTTCAGTCTCTTAACCCTTAAGTCACACTTAATGACCTCGTCCCATGTATTTCTCGGTCTTCCCCTCCCAACCCCTCCCCCAATATTAACACCTCTCACCCTCTGTACCCAATTATCATCCCCCATCCTCTCCACATGTCCAAACCACCTCAGCCTACCTCTCCTCATCACAACACCAATACACTCCAGTCCCATCCTACCTCTCAACTCTTCCATAGTAAACCCAGCCCCCCAAGGCTTTGCATGCAGGGACGCACTGCACATCCACCTAATCATTGTCATTTCTGTACGTTTAAACCTGCGAATATCCTCTTCCTTTACTACCCAGGTCTCACTACCAAACAGCATCACACTCCTAACACATGCTGCATACAAAGACCCCTTAGCACGTAAGGAGAGTCCTCTCAATGTCAGGAGAGGCAACAGCTCCCTGAACTTCTTCCAACCACTTCTCACTCTAGCAACTGAGCTAACTCCAGCTCCACCTCCGGCACATAACATGTCCCCCAAATAACAAAACTCCTCCACACACTCAAGAGACTCACCTGCAAGTTCAACCCTCTCACGCCTAACAATCTCCAACTGCCCTCCCCGACACGCCGCACACATGAAATCAGCATCATCACGCAGTCTACCTCTAATTCCACTACATATCTTGTGCACCCATTTATCACAAACACTACACAAGATGGAATTACTTCCCACACCCTTGTGGCAAACTGCACATGGCCACTCTCCCTTTCCTCTGATTGTACCGCCACCAACCCTAGATATCATCACTTTTGTTTTATCTGCATTTACCCTTAAGCCCTTGTACCCCATACCATCTCTCCACTTCTTAAATCTTTCCTCCGCCTCCTTTTCATTCTCTGCAATCAACACCAAATCATCAACATACAACATCTCCCATGGGAGTCCATATCTGAAGTCACGTGAGAGGGCTTCAAGCACCATGATAAACAACAAGGGACTCAAAACTGACCTCTGACGCACACCAACATTCACGGAAAACTCATCACTCAAAGCTCCATTCACTCTTACCTGGGTGCGAGCACCCATGTACATGGCCATAACCACCCTAACCAGCCACTCTTCCAACCCTAGCTTTCTCATTGTCTACTTCACCACCTCTCTAGGGACTCTGTCAAAGGCCTTTTCCAAATCAACAAAAACAAAATACAATTCCCTTTTCTTTCCAATATATTTTTCCTGAAGCTGTCAAACAATGAATATGGCATCAGTGGTCCCCCTGCCTGGCATAAACCCAAACTGCATCTCATCGATATTCACTCTTTCTCTAATCATACCTTTTGGAACTCTCTCCATTACTTTCATTATCTGATCTAAGAGCTTTATACCTCTGTAATTTCCCCATTCCAGGGCATCACCCTTTCCTTTGTACACATTTACAATTACACTCTTCAGCCAATCATCTGGGACAACACACTCATATATAATCATATTTATCAAGTCAGTGACTAACCTCACCCCAGTATCTCCTGAGGCCTTCAACATTTCGGCAGTCAACCCAGACACACCTGCTGCCTTCCCCACCCGCATCCTGCCTGTTGCCTGACTCACAGTAGCAGCGTCAATCAAAGGCCAAGGGCCAAACAATGGATCAGCTGGCTCCAAACCTTCTCTATCCCAATCAAACTCCTCATTCAACAACCGGCTATAATGCTCTCTCCATGCATCTTTAATATCCTCACTGTTCACCACTACCCTTCCATCATCATTCTTCACACACTGCTCACCTACAATGTCCCGATTATTCCTCTTCACCTGATTTGCCAGCCTAAAAATCATATTTTTCCTTTCTCCATAATTTAGATTATCAAGTAAAAGTGTCTATGACACAGACTTCGCCTTTTTTTTTTTTTTTTTTTTTTTAAGGAACAGTTTCCGGGCTCCTGGCCTTTCGTTCCTTCTTTTTTGGATTAAAAAAAATAATAATAAAAATTAAATAAAATTAATTAGCCTGCAGTTGGGTAAAATCATTAAAATAATGCCTATTAAACTGAGGTATATCTCAGGCTATTTATTGAATACTGTATTGCACTGAGATCATCGACTGCGAAAGTCCAACTTCATGTGCGATGGTCATTATTGGCTGGTTCCTGGACAATTCCCTATCAGGATGATTCGCTGTCACAACAAAAATAGGACAAGTTGCCATCTAGACAATTCACCATCAGACAATTCCCTGTCAAAATATGGACGATTCCCCGTCAGTAGGCTGAGAATCTCAAACTTTTCCATTGTTCCCTTAAGTTATTAGACAAATAAATAAATAAAAATGTCTAGTATGTAGCCTAATATTACACAATGAAAAGAAAGTTATATTACATTGCCTGATTCCTGTTTCAACATATTTTTTCCGTTAATACCGACCATTTGATGCCACATATTACATTTATCATAAAACAATAAACCATCATCACTTTTACAACTCATATACCATATTTTGTGACATATGGGATGCACCTTTTTGTCTAAAAATTACGTTCAAATATCCCTATGCATCCTGGAGGACAGACTAGACAGGCTCACTTGGCTCCATTTAGAGGAAACTCTTATACAGATGATTATCTCACTGCTTGGCAGTTATAAGTATTTCCTACAGTATAAAACCACTGATCTGTTGTAAAAAATTTCATTCAAGTGAGTATATACTCAGCAGATTTTACGATAAACACCCAAGTTGTTGAATCTGTATATGGATGGGGTTATAAAAGAGCTACAAAGTAGGGCAGTGGCTGCTGGAGTGGTCCTAATGAGAGAGGGCAGTGTGTGGAAACTCCCTATACTGTTGTTTGCAGATGATACTGTTGTTAAGTGAAGATGAAGGGGAGCTGCAAGGCTTGATGAATGAGTTTGGGAGTGTGTGTAAGAAACGGAATATAAAGGTGAATGTAAGAATGAGTAAAGTTATGGTCTTCGAAAGAAACGAAATCAGTGAATGCACAGTGAAGTTGGATGAGGAGGAAATGGAAAATGTGAGTGCGTTTAAGTACCTGGGTAGTGTGATGAGTAAGGATGGAAGTTTAGAGGGTGAAGTGCTTGAAAGAGTACAACAAGGAAGAAAAGTTGCTGGTTCTTTGAAAGAAGTGATAAGAAACAGGGAAATGAGCATGAGAGTGAAAAAGTTACTGCGTACCAGTATTATGATACCAACTCTAACATACGCAAGTAAAGCCTGGACCTTGTTGGAGGGACAGAAGAGTGAGAGCAGTGGCATTAAGTTATCTGAGAGAAGCATGAGGAGTCACATGGAGAGACAGACTGACAAATGAGGAAGTGAAGGAGCGTTGTAGTGTGAGTGTGGTAGGAAGCGTTAGGAGAAACACAATGAGGTGGTTTGGCCATGTGGAGAGGATAGAGAGCGAAAGACTGACGAAGAAAGTGTACATGAGTGAGGTGGGGGGGGTGGAGGGAGGGGGAGGCCAAGGATGAGATGAAGGGATGGAGCAGAGAGGTATATGAGAGAGGGGGCTGTGAGCTGGGAGCAGAGCAGTGATATGGCAGGAGACTGGGTGACATGGAGGTGATTTGTTTGTGGCCACCCCTTATGGAATTAAGGCATCTGCCAATAGACAGATAGATAGATAGCATGGGTCTTGCAAGTAACATAAGGCTAATCAACTCAGAAACTTGAGGTATACTGCCTCAAATGCTGTTTCTTATATCCAAAGGATAAGATTTAAAACCCAGAATACTTAGACTGCACTTTAAGCATCCTTGTGCACTAAGCAGGCCCTCAAACTATACAATGCCACATGGAAAAGCAAGAAGTAAGACTGGAATTTTTAGGATGGATGAGAACAGAAAAAAAGGAGGCTAAAAATAATATTACTCAACCAGCAAAACTAGGACTGAAAGACAAAGGATGAATTCAGGGATAAAAGATGAATTTAGGATAATGACAATTTGAAGAAGCATCAGATCTGACCTGAAGGACTGTGCTGAACTTGCGAGATGATTCCTCAAATTTCTTGTCATATTCATCCATGCGTGTGGCATATTCCAACATCTGCTTATGTTGGTCTGCCAGTTTCCCTTTGCAACCTTTCAGCTCACGTTTCAGAGCTACCAGTTGGGTGTTGTACCTGAGAAACATCAGACTAAGCATTAGTGCACACTGTAATGTAGTGTAAAAGAATTAAATGAGAAACCTGTACTTTACACAGGAAAAATCATCCAATATATTACCACTATGCCGAGAATCGAACCCAGGACTCTCGGGTGAGAGCCAGGCAAGAATCGAACCCAGGACTCTCGGGTGAGAGCCAGGCAGCATACCACTACACCACAACCTGGTCGTGGTGTAGTGGTATGCTGCCTGGCTCTCACCTGAGAATCCTGAGTTCGAATCCCAGCATAGTGGTAATATATTGGATGAGTGTAAAAGAATATATGATCATCAACATCCTGACCTATTTTCCTACAGTAATATGGGGTGACATAAGATCCAGAAACAAGGAAGGAGACAGTACAAAAGTGAGAGAAGAATCAATTACCGTAAAACCAATGAATTGGTAGGCAATGGGTTACTGGCCATATCAATCAACTTTGTGATTTATCAACATCTGACTCTGACCATTTAACACTATTCTGGGCCGATGATGCACCAAAGCGTCATTTGTTAGCCAATCGATTCCAGGACGATGACACAGTGGTGCATCCTTTGTTCGGGCAATTTTTAATGACTCAAATACGTGGCATAACAATTTGGTAAACACAAGCAACATAGCATCATTTCATTGAAAACTCATTCCCAGCCAAGAAATGAGGTTGAAAAGTTACACAAGGCTGGCAGGTGAAAGTGTTAAATGAGGCTAATTACTTGAAAAATGAACCGCCTTAAGGTGCATGTAGTAGTGTCAGTCTAATGATCTAGTGAATGCCAATTTGGATTACTTATAAATAATTTTAATAGATATCAACAAAATAATGACAAGACTAACCATTTCAGGGCAGTGATGCCTTTTTTCATATATTTTTGCAGTTTTCCAATATTTTTAGCTTTGGAAAGGCCATTCTTATTAAACATGGCAAAGAGGTATACTGCTGGTGTGTTGCATTATATTTTCACCTGACATATTCCAAGATGCCTGGAAAATACTTGAGTGATGTAGAAAAGAAAAATATATTAACTCTGATAGCCAAAAACATCAATTTAAAGCAGGGATGCACAACCTTTTGGGCTCCTCGGGCCACATGATCAAACTTAAAATTCACTGAGGGCTGCAAGATTATTTTAAACAAAAATGTAGAAATTTTAGGTGCTTAATGGTAAAAATATAGTACTTAATCCATTACATTACAAAACTATGATTAATCCTTACCTGGCATGCATGACACAGTCTTCTTAATGCGATTTTTGACACTGTGATTCATAGACAAGCTTCTTTATGTTGGGTTGAAACTTTGCTGTTGCCAGTTGCAAACTCAGCCTGCTTCGAATGTTTGACTTGTTTAAACTTAGCAGACTAAATGTTTGTTCACATATATAGGTAGAGCCAAATAAGCTTGCATAAATAGCAGCCTTGTTTCTCAAATAAGGATATTGATCTTTGGGCAAACAATTATAGAAATTGAGTAAGTCCCCTTCCTTAAACTTTGTATGAAGAATGTCGCTGTTCTGGAGGTACTGGGCTTCTCCTTCCACGTCTTCAGGTGATACAGAAAAAGGGTTGCTGAACAACATCAAGTTATTCCTTTCTTTCTTGAGGTTTCCAATTCTGCTGTCAAACGCCTCCCTGACTTTTCGTACTGTTGTTGCATAGTGTTCATTTTTCTTACATACATTGTTTCTCACACATTAGTTGGTAGTTTGCATCAGTGATTTCATTTTCTGCTTCCTTAGTTCACCAGTAATTTTTTCATACAACTTGTGCTTTGTTAAATAATGCCTTTGCAAATTATATTCCTTACAAACAACTACGCTACTCTGGCATATCAAACAAATGATATTGTTTGCACTGTTTTCCACAAAGAAATATTTGTCTGTCCATATTTCATGAAATTTTCTGTGTTCATCTTCTAGTTTCCTTTTCCGAGCAGCATTTTTTCCAGCAGAAGTACTAGCAGCCATTGTGAGCAAGAGTAATCAACCCTCTCTGAAAGAGTTCCTAATAAAGACTGTCGGTACTCAGGCAGTGAGGCCATCGACTCGGCAGTGTGGCACACAGACTCCTGTCTAGAGTGACTAATGTCTAGACACGGTGGCTGACGCGTTCACTTCTCGTCCAGTTCTGGGTCCACGGCACATTTTGAATTATTATCTGAACTGCTATTTATCAATTTATTACCTTTTATTATTTTTTACCTTTTATTACCTACTAAGGGCCGCCAGAGGGCTGCTTGAGGGCCACATGTGGCCCGCGGGCCGACGGTTGTGCATCCCTGCTTTAAAGTGACATTTTTGCCTATCAGAGTTATGTCATGTTGAAATTTTCTAGCTAAATACCTGTATGGGAAAGTATGAAGTTTCTTTATGGTGGCTGTAAGTGCAGTGCAACACTGGATTACTGTATGTGCTTCAAGTGCACCTTCACCACTGTCAGAACCACTGAGGAGGCGGGTTAAGCTTCGCAACTGCCATAATGGTCATAAGTACCCTGTCAACTGCTAAATATTATCCATACTCACCTCTAATTCCTCAATCTCTGGTTCCATTTCATATATTTCATGCTTTCTGTCCCTTATTGGTGTGAATAGGGTCTTAAATAGGTGTTGTGCATGTCCAGTAGGGAGTTACAGTACCATGTCAACTGCTAAATATTTTCCATACTCACCTCTAATTCCTCATTCTCTGGTTCCTTTTAATTTACTTCATGCTTTCTGTCTCTTATTGGTGTAAATAGCGTCTTCGATAGGTTCTGTGCATGTCCGGTATGGAGTTATTTAGGTGGTTTTCAGAGTTAGGTTGGGTTAGGGTCCATAA